>VWPU01000371.1:0-206504 GCA_013398955.1 Callaeas wilsoni | reverse complement strand
CCGGGCAGCGGGAGCCGGGCAGCACAGTGCTGCAGCTCCTGCAGGTTGTGCTCGCATGGCCTGTGGGAAAGCTGAGACTGGAATGTCTTGCGGGCTCTGTGCCATGAACCCTTAGCTTTTGCAGGCATGTTCCTCCGTGGGTGTGACGGGACACTGAGGTGGTGGCAGAGAAGCTCTTGTTTGGCATTGCCGAGCACTTTATGGAGGAGCCTGTGTGCAGAGGCGCCTGTCCTGGGATGCCCGGCAAACAGGGCCATGGTGGCATCCCGGTGTGCGGGTCTGTCCTACAGACCTCGGCTCTGTTCAGCTCTGCTGCAGAGCCAATGTGTGCGGGTCTGTCCTACAGACCTCTGCTCTGTTCATCTCTGCTGCAGAGCCCATGGCTCAGGAACGGAAAGAGAATTAATCACTTTATTAAGCGCTCTGAGATGTTTTCTTAAAACTTTGAGCACACTTTTAATAGAGGCAAGGCTTTCTAGTAGCCTCAATTTATTATTTTTTTTTTAACAGGCTGTTTAGGCATAATAGATTTTAAGTTGTAAAGCTTATTGAAATGGAAGAATAATGTAGTCAGGTTGCCAATTGCCACTGCACTAAATTATTATTGTAATGATTAAGTAAAGTGGGAACTGTAGAGTATTTAGTACTTTTCTTCCAATGAGATCCTTTAGTGTAACTGAAGGTATGTAGACGTCAGCAGAAGGTTTGCCTTGGTGTATAGATTGGTCGTCGGTAAAGCTTATTTGTTTTGTACAGTTAAAGCAAATTAATAAAAAGATATTGGAAAGGTAATTATCTACTTGTCTACCTGTATGAGCATTTTACAACAACACTTGCTTTATAAAATAACTTATGTTGATGATTATTAAATCCAGTGATACATATTTGCTTTAAAAAGATTGTATTCCATCCAGTTAATTTTGTCAGTCACTCAGAGTTGTTTCTGTTTAATTGTCACCATTATAAAGGACTTCCTCAGGGTTTTCTGGGACTGGATTTGCCATTCCAGCATGTGTTCTGTTACCACCACTGCACTGCTTTGTCTTCTCCTCCGGGAAGGTTTGCCTGCCACACATGACCTGTCTCACAACAATCTGACATTCTTGAGCCAGCCTTCTTGGCCAGGATGCATCTAAACTCCGTATAAAATGGTTCTTGCTGCCAGAAAGTATTTGTTTCTTAAAATACTTCCCCCCTCTCCCCCAAAACAGCAGTAAAATGTCATAAATGCCTGGATAAATATGGGTTTGGGGATGAAGTCTATTCTAAATGTTAATGCTGCCAAAAATAACATCATCTTTTCAATATCTGATTTTCGTTTTATTAACCTTGCAACTGTGTGCCTTTTCTTTAATATTGCTGTTCTTTTCTTTCTTCTTTTCTTGTAAGACCAGACCATAATCCAACATCTAAATTTTTTCAGTCTTGATTTCTTGTTCTCTAGTTACCATAATTATTTATTCGAATCATGGTGGTTGCTTCCTTGAGCTTATTATCTCTATTTTCTAAATTGACATCTATCACTGTTAAGTACTGTAACTTCAAACTGATGTGAATTTTCATGTCCTGAAATGGGGAATCAGGATGAGAACTCTGGTTCATCTTTGCTAATTTAAACTAGATCCAACTACTTTTTTCTTGTTCTGATATGTTAAATATAAAATAAGTCATTTAACTATGTGGTTCTTTCTCTTCTGTAAAATAGTTTTGACTTCTGGAAAAGGTTGGGATTGGAAATATGTAAGTGAACTGAGTTGTGGAGGTCCTTGTGGAATGTGAAGTGTGTTTGAAATTAAGGCTTACACCTTCATATCAAACTTATGTCTAAACTTTCTGCAGTAACCTTTCTTTCACAGTATTTATCACAGTCAGGCAAAAAAGTTCTGCATAAAACACGTAATTCTCAGTTTAACTTTGGGGAAAAAATTACTTCTACTTTATAAAGTAAAACATCAGTTTAATTTTTACTAGAAATATCAAATTAAGATAAAATGGATTCATCTGTACTTCCTAAAACAAGAGAGGGAAATAACAGAGAAACAAGTCTCTTTGTTCTGTGTGAAAGAGAATACTTAATCACACATCAGCACAGAATTAAAAAACATAGCAATACATGAAAGTATTCTTTTTTTCTTCACTGAAAAAATTAATTGCCAGCAATGGAAAAAAACTACAAAGTGCTGTTTAAAAATAAAAAAATACATCTCTTAAATGTAATAAACAGGAGCTAACACAGTTAAAATGAAGCTCCAAAAATCAGCTAGCAACTGGCGATTGGTTTTGGGTCTCATCAGCTTGAAATACATATCAAACAACTTTCTTGTAAGAGAAAATATGAAAGGGTGATTCTACACACATGATTTTCTGAGACAGACTTGGCACAAAAGCTCTGTATAAATGTCAAATGGACACTCTTCCAGCTTAATTCATTTCATTGCTGAAATCTGGCCAAACTGGAGGTCTGAAGCCAACTAATAATATTCCTTGTAATGTTCCTCGTAATATTGTTGTTATACTTCTGTAAAATAGGTAGGAAAAATCTTCAGTATTCACAAGGAAGTAGCATTTGTCTATTGCTAGATACCCTGACAAGTGTAGAAAGGGGATAAAGGGAAGAAATTATTACCAAGTGTGTGAGAAGGATGCAGGATAATTACCTCCTTATCCCCTTCTACTGACCTACAAGACAACAGTATGTTGCACAAATATAAAGGATATAAGCTCATCTTGCAGCTGGAGGTCTCTGAGAAATTGCAACATTTATGCTGTGTAGTCGTATCCTTCTGCCTTTTTTGGGGGGTAGAATGACCTTTAACATGATATTCAGGGAATAATCACAGAAATTAATTCTGTCTTGCAGATACATTCATGCAAGTCCACCTTTAAAAAAAAAAAAAAAAGTGTGGTTTTGTTTTCTAAGATTACCAATAGAAAATATAACATATTTTCACAAAATGCAGGAGCATGTACAGGGCTGAAAAAGGTTCTTCAGGGAAAAAAAAAAATCCTTCAAAATTCCTGATGAATGTGTAGCTGGTACATGCTTTACACCTCCAACTTCCCAAAATGGGACAGTAACGAGAGGGGAGGAATAGCTGGGGCAGGGCTGGCCTTGGAAGCATGGAATGTAAAATAACCCAAGGGAGAGCAGGGAATCAGCTGCGACTTCTGGAGATGAAAATTAGAATTGAGTATTGAAACATTTTGGAATTTATCCTTATTTCTGTGTCTTACTGATGATACTGGGAGTATGTTGTGGGTCATATTTGTCTCATGGTTCTATTCAAATGTAGAGAACATCTTTCAATAACAATAATGCCTGAGATGCACATAAAAACAATTTGGGCTACTGCGAATTTTCCCCTAAACACATAAATAGAGAAATGTACATTTAATTAGTTTTCTCTCTTTTTTTAGCACTTTTTGTGGCTTAAATGCTTACCTCTAGCATGATGCTGGTATTTTTAACAGCATAGTAAGGGGGTTTTTACTCACTGTCATACTACACATGGTTCATCACACTGCAATAGATCAGAGTAGATCAGATCTAACTGCATGACTAAAATTTTGTGCCAGGTTAGCCTGTCTGAGATGGCAGTTTAATTGTCCTGAACCACCTTAATACTTGAAGATAGTAGTTTATTAAAGGAAAAAAAAAATATGGCAAAATGGAGCTTTGTGTGTTGTTCACAGGCTGGATGACTAATGGGGATTCACCTTTCTATTTTAATCTGTTTCTCTTCACTGAGCAACACCCATCAGCTCTCCAAAGTGTGTGTTTTTTATGGTCTTCAGTCAATACTATTTATAGCAAATCAAAATTTTGCTGTGTGGTTTAATTTCAAGTATTTGTTTTAAGCTGGCGAGTGGGTTGGTTCTGACTTCCACGAGTCAGGGCTGGTAGCAATTGATGAGAAACAGATTAGATTACTGCTTAATGATGACGTCTTCAAAAGCCCTGGAGTGACTGGGGAAGATAAGTCCCAGGGAAAATCAATGGACTCAGGCTCTGGAGACAGTTAGGTGAGAAGAAAATGTTTCTGTAATGACCTAAATGGCCGTTCTCTCTCCTGCTCTCTCAGTTGTAATATACAAGAGAGAATGGGTCTGTGTAAAAATATCCAGCATCTCTGAACATTTTAAGGCTGTTAAAAGTCTGAGTGCTAGATGTTTATCTGATTACTCTCTCCTGCTCTTACCTAACTTCGGCAGCGATGGACTAAAGCATTTCTGATGTCAAAACTGCAGGGAAAAGAACAATCAAAAAACCACACCAGACGCCCATAACAAAACACGAGTTGTGGCTGCGCAGGTGACAAAGAATAAAATGTGTATTTAAACCATACACTTTATTAGCTAGTTCTTTGGGTTCTTGGTTTTATCATCTTTGAAAGGTTGGGGTTTAGTACTGGTGCCCGTTTTAGACATACTTTTGGTGTTTGTTCACATCATACCAAAAAGAACATGATTTGCTCTTACTATTGCCAGGCATCACAGACTTCTTATTTCTAGGTTGTGGTTTTCAGTTCACTCCCCTTAATCATTTATGTGGTTCTTAGGTTGGTTTTCTGTGAACCCTTTGAGGAATTCATTGGTCTCCTTCCTGGCCTGTTAAGTATCAAGAATAATGTTTACTGTTGCTGGGCCAATGGCACAGCATTCAGATAATGAGGAGGAGGAGGAGGAGGAGGAAGGGAATTTCAGTCCTGGTAATATTTTCAAGGAGAAATTGAAGTTTTTCAAGAGAGAAATGATCAGTCCTGTGTATGATGCTGGACAGTGGTACCAGTACTACGTTACCTTGATGTTTATCTCTGCCTCGTGAGGTTCCTTGAGTCACACTCCTCTGTTACAGAAGCTGAACAAATAATGGTTTAGAACCTTATTTTCTGCCCTGTTACCATGTGGTACAGCACAGAACTGTTTCTAGTGTTCCATGTTCTTTGAATTTCTGCCTTTTTTTTGGTTTATATCTTTGTACCATATTGAGTTCTTGTCATCTGCCTATGGGATATTTGAGGTTAGGGTTTTTAAGCCTATACTTGAGCTCATGCTGTGGGATTTTCTTCCATTACAATGACCCAGGAAAGCTCTGTGGGCAGATAAAATGCAAATTCATTGGTTTCTCCATAGGATTAGAAACAAGAAGATGGGGCCCTGGCTGAGTAAGTAGCTCTACTGGAATGCTGGGATTTGCATAAAAAGAAATGCCCGTGCACTGGGTGATAGTAGTCCCTGTGGCGTGGTGGTTAAACAGCATCCAAATCGATGAATCCATTTTCTTGCTGCAGCGTCGCTTCGATCCATTTTGATGAGCCCTTGTGTTACAGACTGGAGAGGGCGACAGAGCTCTGGGAAGAGATTTGTCCAGGCTGCCTGGGGCTGGCGTTGAGTTGGGAAGGGAAGCTGGGAGTCAGTCTTGAATTCTAGCTGTGTGCGCTGCTGCTCAGAGCATCCTCTGTCTTTGCATCAGACCAGCTCTGTGACAGAAGGAAAAAAATTGTGCTTTCTGATAGTGTTTTATGTGTTGTTGTGCTGAACATTTTGAACTGATGCTTCTAACAACAGGGGAAAGTGTGTGCAGCCTCAGAGATCCAACTAAGGGCTCGATGCGTAAATCTTATCTTAATTACAGCTTGCTTGTCAAGGATGGATGCTTGAAATAGAATATTCAGTGGCTGTTCAGGTGTCTTCTTTTTTGTCTAGCTTGGTACATTGACCTCCTTTTTCCTTTTGTTATGAATTCATATTCTGCTAGGGTAGGAATCGTAGTGAAGATTGTGACTAATTTCATGATTTTGCCAGTAGAAAGTAGAGATGAAAGAATCAGAATTTGTGATTTTAGTCAATGTATCAAGTCATCTGGCTACCTGAGTATTAGCTATGATAAACTTGCTGTTACTGCATTGTTGCCCTTCTATAACATTTTAAATGCTGTTGTAATAAAGGTAAATGCAGTTACAAAAATAGGCACAAAAGTGAACAAGAATTTTGAGTTTGTTTGGTTTTTTTCCCAGAGAAATGCTTAAGAATTTTCTTTCTGTGTTAAAAATAACATCTTTATTTTAAGTTTGAGGGGATGAATTTGTTTTGGCATAACTGTAGTCTACTCTTTTAGAAAAAAAGATGACTCTGGAGAAACACTTCTGGTAAAAGTAGGGATTCCTCTTAGATGGGGAGTACAAAAGCTAACATTTGTTGAAATGTAATGATTCATTTGAATGACCAATTTTCTTAATAGTTTTTTGGTTTTGTTTTTTTTTTTTTTTAAGATCACAGAATGATTAATAGGTTGATCCAGGCTGCATTCATATTACAGTTAAATTCTTCATTATATATTCTCCAATGTCAAAGAGCTAAAAGTTCAAATTGGACTCATTTTCATTATCAAATTAGGAGTGGGAAACCGTAAATTATTCACCTCCACTGAGGAGACCAGATTCATAAATCTGTTCAAAGGAAAGTGAAGAAAGGTTTCTAACATGTCTCGAAGATACTAATTCATATCATAATTTCAGAATGTGGCGTTGACAGCCAATAGCACTTTTCAGACTAGGGCTGGAAATCCTTTCACCATTCACATTCCTTTCACTGGTATTAGCAAGAGACTGATTTCTTTCAAAGTAAATTACCCTAAAATGTCTGTAATTCTATTTTTGCTGGAAATATGGACAAACTGGTTAAATTTAATAAGAGAACCAGTATGGATACTCTGTGTGTGAGCAGGTGCTGTGGTCCAGAGCACGATCCTCTGGAATGGCTTTCCTTATGGTCCTCATATGTCATGGTGATCAGGCACCGTTCTGGGGTTTGTGGTAGATATAAAATATATGTGGTGGGAAAGTAATAGAGGATGAGTCTTATTTTGACAGTTCATACATCCTTTTAAAAATACCTGATATGTGTGTGGATCAGGAGAAATGAATTCAAACCACAGTTTGTGTGTGTTTTCTTTCATTTCCCTTGAAACATTTATCCTATTTTGTCATAACTTAAACATGAGTTAAATGCTCTGCATTCTTGAAAATCAAGCAAGTGAAGCATGCAGATTTGTTTCTCACCATGTACATTTTCTGACCAACTGTCATCAACACATTTAAACTGTGCTTCATGTTGGATTGAATTAAAGATCATATTCATGCATAACACTGAGATCAGTTAGGCTGTATTCTGAGCTCAAATTTTCTTAAGACTTTGGTAATTCTGTTGATTTCATGCAGAAAACGCCGAGGAAGAAAGTTTATCTTAGACCACATGTGGATATTGTAGAATTGTCCAAAGCCATGTAGAGAAGATATTTAACAAAATAATAAGCTCTGAAATAAAAACAAAGCAGAAAATACCTCACTTTTTTTCTAAGGTAAAGTGAGCTATGAATTTATTCTTACACACATGATATTTTAAATGCCTGCCTATTCAGTTTTCTGTGAGTCACTTAACTGTTCTGTTCCAACTTTGAATATCAATAATGACAAGTTTCCTGACATCTGGGTTAAGGTGAAGCTATTGTATTTGTCAGTTAACCTCTTTTTTGTCAGCCTGCCTTGCTGATAATTTTGTGTATGTGGCACAGACATTAAGGCATTCACTGTCCTCTGGCGGAATGAAAATTTAGGTTTCCCATTCAGTATGAAGACATTTTTTATTTTCTATGCAAAATCTGTATGCTAATTTAATTCTAATATATAAACTGTATCCTAAGCTGTCCGAGGGAGGCAGAGAAAACATTCTCCCTTCCTCATGAGTGATGTAAATTTTGCAAACTTTATTGGTAAGTACAGCAATAACTAATTATTTAGCAGATATTATCATGCAAAGTTCATTTCGGTGACAATATTAATGAGAAAAAGAAACCATGAATGCCATAAGTATATTGTGAAGTATTTCATAAATATATAAAATACTTGTGTCACTTTATACTTGCTTTCAACATATTTCACTTCTTTACAGCTTGCATAATAAATTAGTGACTTTTAAATGTGTTCTCCCATTGCTTGTGGCATCGTGTAGGTTATTTGGTTTAAAGTAATTATGCTTCATCACAGATTTATGTTCCAGTCAGAGATTCAAACACTGTTGAGCTCTACGGTGTATGAATGATTGCAAATTTTCAAAAGAGGAGACTTTTTGAAGGTGTCTGTGTGTTAAGTTAAATTTTTGGAATTAATAGGAACATCAAAGCTCCAGCATCTGGGTCAGAGAAGGAACTGCTGTTTGAAGCCTTTCATTCTTGACCTCCAGGACTGTAATAAACTTTTAAATAATTTTCAAGGACACTTGAGGTGCTCTGTCAATTAAACTGCCATGCAAGCCGTTTTCCTGTTGGCCTGTAGCCATTATTTAATACAGTCATTAAAATTTAGTTTTAGGAGATATGGTATGACACATGAAGTGTTTTCATCAAGTGGATTTCCTACCAAAAAAAAGGCAAAAATAAAGGGAGGTAGAATAATTATTTTAAAAAAAAAAAAGAACTAAAAAAAAAACCCAAACAAAATTACTGTGATCTTCTAAAGGAGCATTTTAAGAGAATGTACTTCTTGGTTACACTCTGCTTTTGTAATCTGCTCATATGTGGGACATGATGAAAGTCAACAATGAGCTTAGAAGGACATGTATTACTAAAAGACCCCACAAAATTAAAAATGTAGTAGTGAATTCTCTTGTCATTATGAAAATCCTTGTATAGAGCATGCAGTATTGTGGACTCAGTATAAGATGGAACTACTGAAGATTCACTTGTTTTGAGAAGTATTTCCAATATTGCAAAGCAAAATATTGTGATGAAACCAGAATTCTTTCTTCTGGAAGAAACTTTCGGAGGTGCTGTGTGCACTAAGATAGAAGGCAGTGTTGTCTCACTGCTGTTGCAAGAGATGATAATGACCAAAGAAGAACAGGAGGACTCGAGTGGTGTTCCTTCTTTTGTGACTCTTGTGACTTTGGGGATATGTTTCAGTCTTTTTAGTTCTTTTTGCCCCTTGTCTGAGTTGTAGGGTGGCAGGAGCAGCAGCGGTACCTGCTGAGCGCGAGAGTGCGATGGGCTCTGAGACACGGGTGTGTAAATTCGTCCAGTGCCTGCGCTGTGTGTGTGCACACTGCTGGTGTTGGCCATGGTCACACGTCTGCCAAGGGCTGAAGTGCTGGTTCTTCTCCCAGGCCTGCAGGAGTTCCCTGTGAGAGGGTGCCTCTGGCACGGGGGAGAGTGCTTCACCTTCGCTTCAAACATTGGTGGCACTATCCAAAGGGAGATGGGGAGGCATCTGATAACGTGCCAGCAGTGTTACCTGTGCTCTGTTTTCAGCAGAAATTGGTGGAGACAGAGTTTTTGCAAGAAAATGGACACATGGTGCACCAGCCATAAGGACAAGTGAACAGAGCACGTAGAAAACGTACACAGCGAGAGAATGGGGATTCTGCAAGGACAGGGACAGCAGCCGAAGAAAAGCATAAACAAAGATAGAAAACTGTCTGGGGATTTGGGTGTATAGGTGCATGGTAGCCGGGCAAACAGAGTGAGAGATCCAATTAAATCATTCCATGTTTTATGTGCGTATATTGCTTCGCCAATCATGTAATGTGCGGACACCTGGGCAGGGGAGCACAGTGTATAATAAGGGTGCGTGGGGGGAATAAAGTGGCTCCTGCTGGGTTCATATTGGATCGTGCGGAGTCCGTTGACTCCCGCAGAAATTGAGTTTCATTGAGGCGCCATGTTGCTTGGGTGGGTAATTTGATTTAAAGAGAAAGAGAGATGATACTGTCAGGAAGAGAGGGAGATGGCAGACACAGCTGAGAGAATCTTTCAGCAGCTGGTCCTCTTGGAGGGAAAAAACCCTGAAACAACAAAGTAAACAAACCCCACCAAACCACACAAACCCCCCATAACATTGGCACTGTCTTGTTTTCAAAGTTTGGTCTTTATTTCTGGCCACAATTAACAGCATGTATGAAGAGAATTCTTTCAAGCTTGCACTCTGCCTTATGATCTTGATATAGTTCTTCTCTTCAGCTGCACGTGTGTGTTTATGAAGGCCACAGTTTCTAAACTTTAAAATTGAAATCAATAAACCTATTTCAGTGGTTCTGAAATAGCAGCTGCTGTTATCCCGTTCATTTGGGAATGGAAATCTTACTTCCTTTCCAGCTTTATGGGGGCTTTAGAGGACTCTTGAGTGGTGAACTCCATCCTGCTGATCTTCTCAGATGGCCTTCAGAGTTAAGGCCCCATGTTTTATTCCCTGTACTTCACATTTAAATTGGTTGTGCAGGACAGCAGAGGTTTTACAGCCAAGTTATCAGGAATTGTGTCAGGTTGTTGTGCATTGCCTCCTTCCCTCCCTCTCCTGCCCACTGAGATTCAGATACCTAGATCCAACCTTCTGGAATAAGTGCAACCTTCTGACATTTGCTACACAGCAGAAAATCTGCTTTACTCTGGATACTACAGAATTATTTTAATTTTATTTTATTTTTTGGTTTGCTGCTCTGTCACTCAATTCGTAGATTTTCAAAGACAGTATGGAGGAGTGTGACTTTGTCCATATGTATGTGTTTATTATTGCAGGCATTAATCTCTTGCTTTGTGCAGTTTAGTTCACACCAGCCTGCCTCTCCATGAAGTTATCTTTCCTTAAGCGATCAGGTTCTGCAATCTGCTGCTTATTGCATCCTCAAAAGCGTGATATAAATTCAAGTCAGGGCCATTGTACTCTAGTTAAGGGACTGAGAGGATCGTAAAGAAAAATGAGAGGTATAGCAAATGTGTTTCCAATCTCTGTAGTATATATAATAGAAGGTTTTATTCTGCAATTGTCAGAGAGGATCTCATTAGAGCTCAGACTTTCCTGTTCCTGAAAAAGTTCTCATGTTGGGTGCTTCAAAGGGAAGAGTTCACAGAGTTAAGATTTAAGGGCATAGGCTCCCTTCTAATACAGGGAACTGTGATCACAATGGACTGAAAAGTTCATAAGCTGTTTTGAAAGCAGTAGTAATATGTACACTTTGCTTTATTCAGAAGCTCCTTCATGATGCAAGTGCACCTGCAGAGCTGCAGAAGGAAAGGAATTTTCCATTCCATTGTCATCCGCTGCCTCCAAAGGCAGCAGCCTAAAAATAATGGACTGGATCAGCTTTAACTTGACTTTTTTTTTTTTTCTTTTAATAAACTTTCCAAGGCAGGCTGAAAGGTTTAGGAACACAGACCCCTCAATTTGAGCAGCCCAGTGGAGGGGAGTTTTGGCCTTTGAGGTGTCCAGAGCTGCCAGCTGTCCCCGAGCTCCGAGTCAGAGCCCCTTTCCAGCTGCAGCTGGGGAACTGTGCTCAGCTCTGTTCCTGCAGCCGGGGCAAGGCTTCCACAGCCTGCCCGAGCTTTGCTGCCCTGCACCCACTGTGTGTGCTGGAAGTATTCATAGCATTGCTACATGTTCTGGAAAACCAGGAAAAACTAATGGAGAAGTCTGAGAAACCTGTGTTAGGATGTCTTGTTCTAAGCCTGACAACTGGAATAAATCAATTGTCCCCTAGAATCTGTCTGCCAGCAGTGTTTCAAAGAGAAACACGTGTCCCCAAACAGTACAGGTTTGAGTTCCTAAAATAACATATTGAAATGGAAGTAAATTTAATAATTAGATATATAAACTGAGAAAGGGAAAGGATGGTTGGAGTTTCTGGCCCAAGTTCCAGAAGGCTTCTAACTTTGAAAATTGCATTTTTAAATTTTTATCATTTTAGTTTACCATTTTTTCTTACTTTCCTTTTCTGTTCCTTGTCTCTTCTATTGACCTGCTGAAAAGGTTTATTCATAATATTTTTTCCTCTTTTATTGGAAAGCCCAAAGTTTCATTTTTAAAACCCTTCTATTTTTTAATATTTAGAATTATTAAAGCTCCTTGTCCCAAAGCAAGCTGTCCTTTCCCAGGTGGGTGCATGTCTGTTCAGAGGGAAGATACTTTATGCTGGTGCTGTTGTTTGGAATTGGTTCACATCATAACACAGCAGAATATTACTGACTAAGCTGAGTAGCTGGGCCTTTTTCTTTAGTTTGGCTCTTCTTCCAAAAAAACATTAAAACATCATTTTTCTCCTTGCAATAGGCAACCTTTTATCAGTATGGTGCTATTTTTCTAAACTAAAAATAAAAATAAAACCATACTTTTAAAATCTGCATTTAAACTGTTCTTTCAGGTCTTACACATATTCTTGTTGATGATCTTGTTAAACCTTTTCAACAAATTAACATTATGGAGAAAAAAAAAAAATCAGAACCCAAACCATGAGATTGGTCAGCTTTGGAGAGGCCCAGCTCGAGCCTGACATAGTGAACACTTACCATATGTTTGATTTTAAGGAACACTTTGATAGTTTCCTATGATAGTTTCCTAAATGTATTTATTTTAATTCACAGATGGGTATCATATTTAGCCAGTGTGAGAATAAGCTTTGAAAAATCTGTTGCTTTTTAAAATCAAATTTCTGAACTTGAAATATCCTGACAACACATCCGACAGAATCCTGGAAGCTGATCCTGGTAGATTAGGTCACCTTGTTCTAATATGGAAAATAGTTTTAAAATTCCTGTATCAGTGTATTTTGGGATAGTGATTAAATGCTGCTTGGGCTTATAGTGATACATTTAATTATTTACTTGGAGTTCTCTTCCATATTCCTCCTAACTGCAGGATGAAGCCATTATTGCAATCATTTCTGAAGTTCTAAAGGGCAATTCTCACTTATTTTACTAATTTATTTTCATTCCAATTTCATGCTGTAATACCTTTAGAACAACAACAAAATGCTTTGGGTTGGAGGAATGAGCTGATCTGGGTTGGTTTCTGGTCATAGCTACTGAGGTGAATTTTCTTGAATATGCAAAATAATATGAAATAAGACAACCTTAACTTGGGCTAGAAAGCAAATAATTGCTTCTGTCTTCTGGATGGCATCAGATCTAGAGCTGGAGCAGGTCCTCTGTCCGTGTCTCACACCGTGTGATGGCGTGCTGGGCAATGTGCTCGGTCCTGGCATGGGGGAGGCAGTGGCTCTGTCACCTGGGCACCTCTGCTCAGAGCTTTCCCCATGGAAAATGTCATTTCCTATGCAGACAGGTGATTTAAAGATCTTTCTTGCTCCACAACATTGCATGTGTTGAGTCTTGAGTAACTACATCGTTTTAGGTAAAGAAATGAAGGCTCGAGGTGTTTGTGGAAACATTGGATTGGCCAGCCAGTGTCAGACTCATTGCTGTGGGAAAGTACTTCTGTGGGAAATGACTAAATACAGCAAGAAGAGCCTGGACAGAGACCAGGACTGACATTTGGGCTTGATGATATAATGAGACTTTAATAAGCCAGTAACAGGCAGCCTCACAAAATGAAATGAGCAAAGATTGCAAACACAGAGATCAGTTCCTTGGATCTTAACTACAGAAATTGTATTAATCTGTATTGATAAAATTAATTGCTTATTTTATATGGTCCAGATGTAATTATAGATCAAGATAACATTTGTTAATAAGGCAACATAGCCCTTCAAATTTCAAACCTTGGGAACTGTTGCAGCCCTGGCTTCGGGAGAGCTGGAGCACAAGTTCTATTCCTTCTTCATTCATTCTGGCTTTTCCCCTGCCCTCTCCCTCTCATGTGCTGCCTGTGCCCTTCCTGCCTTGATTCCATTCGTTCTGAGCTGCTGTACTGGCTCTGGGATCATTGTAGTTAGGCCTGAGTTTAAAGTCTCTCGGTATTGAAGGTTCTTGGTACAGTGTTTTGATGGCCATATCAGGCCTCCAGAAATTTTTATTTTCAAATTTAAGTTCACTAAACTGACTTCACTGCAGTAAGTATGCACAGGTTTATGGTTGGAAATTTGCTCTGCAGATCCAAGTTCCTGCAGTCCCTTGAAAGACAGCGGTACTGGAATCCTTCCCCAGAACAAATCACTGTCACAGGGTGCTAAATCAGCAGAAATAAGGAAAATAAAGGAGTGAAACTTTTGTAATAATGTACCGTTTCTTGCCTATTAATTTCTGAAGATGTCATCTCAGGTTGTTGTAATGTTATTTTATCATAGCATTTTTACTGTGAAATGTATAGGAGGACTGCAGTATGAGTTGTTGTTATTTTTAAATAATGCTTGGTTGTTTTCTTTTTCTTACCAAGTATCAAGTCTTCTAATTCAGGTCTTGTTTGATCTGATTTTGGTTTATCTGGACAATAACTAGTGGGACTGCAGGTAAACATAGTCCTGAAAAAATGAACAGGTCTTTTCCTAAAAAAAAAAAAAAAAAAAAAAAAAAAGTCCAAAATTTAGGTGTTAATTTATAGCAAACAGGTCTGAGGAAAACAAGACACAGATGCCCTACACAGATCACTGAAGATCCTTTTTCCTCTCTGTTGCTCAGCTTCAATTTTCCGTGAAGTCACTGTTGCACTTCTTTTCTGATTGCCCTGGTATTTTAAGCTTTCTGCCAAAATAGGTGCTAAAGATCTTCTGTAGAACAGAATGTGAAAGAAAAATAACACTTCGAGGTACACTAAAGAAGAAAAAGATCATAGCCAACACTTTCTGCTGGGCCTGAAAAAACTTTTTTGGGCACATTAACCTCAGCACACCCCGTGTGTGCTGTGCTCGTGAGCTCTTTGGGAAGGCAGGGCTTCTTCAGCAGGCTCTGCCTGGGCTTTTGCAGTATGTGTTTTACTTGTCACACCTTTGAGTTTGGGTGTTTCCTGCATGTGTAAAAGCTGTATTTGAAAAACGGGAAGGAGATATATATATATATATAAAAAAAAATCCCAAAAGTTACTTGACTTTGGTTCACAACATTTTATTCCAAAACTGATGTAAAACGTGCATCTTCTTAGTCACATGTTTATTTGACAGCTCTAAAACATCTTCTCCCTCAAACAGTACAGGTGTATCAAGGAAAAATAGGGATTTTGAAAGTTGGGGGGTTTTTTTGACATTTGTAGAATTATTGTGTACTTGTTTTTTTCTAAAATCTTCTCAGACCTCTCTGACTTCATCAAATAAATTGAAAAAAAAAAACAAAGAAAAAAAAGAAAAGCTTATGAAAAAAGAAGTGATGTGACACATGAGTTTTACTAGTGGGAGAAGAGCAGTTCTAAGTCACTGTTTCCACAGAGGCCTTTTGCTGGTTTTCACTCCCCTGGATCCACAGCTGTTCCTTGTCAGTGTGGTAACCAGCAGCCTCCAGCACGCTGAAGCTGATTGGTGACTGCAGGTAGAAGCAATAATCAGCTAATGGCAGGATGGACTTATTTTAATGATGTTGGGAATATATAAAACTGAGTATCTTGATGGCTGTGGTCACAAATGCATCTTGTGTCACTGTTTTCCTCGCTTTGTTTTGTTTTTTGTTGAAAACTCAGCATTGTTTCTTCTCGTTAATGTAAGATAACTGGAATAAATTTCATATCACCATTCACCATTCTCACTTGACTTGACATTTTCGTAGTTCAGATGAGGCTCTAATAACCTTCCTGAGCTCTGCTGGCTCTAATGATGTCCATTCAATAAATGAGATTTGAGCACAGCTGCCACACTAAACAGTATACTTGTACATAATTGCAAAAAAAAAAAAAAAAAAAAAAAAAAAAAGAAAAAAGCTGCCACGAGAATTAATATTTAGCATTCTAGTCAAAAATAGAATCAAAAATTTATTTTTTTATAATGAGTACACTTGCCTTGATAGATTTTTTTTCCCGTTGAAACTTGGTTATTTTGCTGACATCCCTATTTGCCCCTTTCTCTTAAAGTGATACTGATTCAGAAGACTTGCTAATGTGATAACTCAGTTTCCTGTTGACATTACCATTGTCTTTGACAGCATAAGCTGTGCACCTGCAGAAAAAATGGCCCTGAGCACTGCAGACATTAAGGATCATCTGGCCCTGGGGGAAAAAGAGACTAAAAATTAGTATAGACAAAATAGGCAAAATATTAAAAAAAATCCCAAAAACCAAAGAAAAACCAGTAGTCCTGCACATTTTTTTTTTTAGTAATTTTTACACTTTTGTTTCAATTCTTTTTCATGCTCTACCAAATGATGTCTTGAGGAAAGACACCAAAAGATATTTTTATTGTACAACTAAATGTAGGAAGAATCTAAGTGGTGGCGAATGCTCCTGGAGAGAAAATGAGAGAATAGAAGCTCCATCTGTGAGGATTTTCTTGTTTGCCACAGCACTCTCTCAGGCCTTTTTATTTCTGATGTTCTGTGTTTGTAAACTGGTAACTTTTTGCAAATCATTCAGATGGAGCAAGGAACCCTTTAGCCAGTGTTTGTTTCCAAACACCGAGAGCTGGCGGTGAACACGTTGGTGGCCTTTGGTGGCTCCTGGAAATGCATTCACGGGGTGTGCAGGGAGGGACAGAGGCACTGCAGGGTGCTCGGGGTGGGTGGCAGTGGGTGCCAGCATGTGCTCCTGTGGGCTTCCAAGCAGGGGTTCAGAGATGCAGCGAGGCAGGAGTCCAGAGCGAGGAATGAATTATTTATTAAATTTACAATACCATTTATATATTCTAGTTCCGTAAAGCAATTGAACAGTGTTCACACTTCTCCTAGGGTGATTGGTCAAAGTCTCAGACACCCACTTAGAAATGTTTTTTCCGAATATAATGTACACAAGGTCAGAAGATACCAGATATGAATGCTATTTACAAAAACCCTATCTATTGTTTACATAGCTTACACAGCAAAGGAAAAGATCTCACAGAATGAATGCAAGAAGAGAAAATTTCCCTGCTAACAGCATTTCAGCATCCACATGCTCCCAGCAGCTGAGCTGCAGGACGCCTGCAGTGATGGTATTTCCTGCTCCCTGTGTTGCTGTTGCAGGGGCAGTGGAATGCAGAATTCTTCTGGGAGTGAGCAGAAGCTCAGCTCAGCTCTCACACAGGCTGTGCCCCTGTGCCAGTTTGGACACAAATCCAGGAGGAAACAACCCGAGAGGGGTGTCTCTCTCTCTCTCCCTCTCCTGCCTGCCAGGCAAGCAGGCCCCGGCAGCACCTCCCCCACGGGTTCGGGAAAATAATTTCTCGAGAGAAAGTGAAAAAAACTATTTATTTAACAAACAGAGTCCCCCCTGTCACGGGAAAAAAGGATATTGAAACCCCCTCCCCTGTCCCCTAAAGGAGGACTATGGATTTTAGAGCTCTTTCTGTAGGTAAAACCTGCAGTCCTGAGCTGGGCCGGGCCAGGCAGGGTCCGACGATCCCCCTTGGAGGGTCCCGCCGAGCAGGGCCGGAGATGGGAGCTGGTCTGGGATGAAAAGCAAGCCAAAAACAGTCCAAAAAGGAACAGAAGCCGCTGAGGCAGATCACAGTCCCTTCTCTGCTGAAAGCCAGAGAGACTAGAGAGCAAAAGTCCTCTAACCAACAACTGTTGTCAGAATCGGGAGAGAAAAGAATGCAAAACATTCTGGTTGCAAGGTCAAGCTGGCCGCTTTGAAGAGTTCTCTCGGCTTCTCTCTCTCTCCCCTTTGCAATTGAAAGGTACACCAGAGATCAAGCAGGCGATGGGGAATACAGGATGGTCATAGAATCACCCCAAGACAGCCCCCCTGCCACCCTGCCCAACATGCCAGCCGGGTGGAAATGTTGTGTGAGCAGCTCTGTAGCAGTACCTGGACACATGATCAATCCAGCAGATTAATCACATTATTCTCTGGGATAAGTTTTCCTTTGGTGTAAGACAGTGTGTGTACACACATACACACATATTTATGTATATTTATGTATGTAGTGGGAGTTTATAGAGTACATGGTATGTAGTGGGAGTATATAGACTAGCCCTGCAATCACAAATAATTTCTGTAAAAACTGATTTTCTTCAGATTACAAGATAAGAGACAACGGAAACTCAAAAGTGGGAAAAATACCCAGAGATCACTAGAGATCTACTAGAGACCTATTATAATATACTAGAGATCCCATTCCCTTTCTGATACGCAGCCATATTAGTCAATAGCAGATTGGCAGTGGAAACACCTAGCTGGGTGTAGGTCTCCTCCATAGATTTGGCTGCACATGGAGCTTTTGCCTCAGAATGTCTCAGTTTGCACTCTGGAGGAAGAGTTGGATCATATGTGTAATGATAGGAGTAAAACTGGGCCTTGCTTCAGCAAAATCAATGCCAAAAATTGGCTGTTTTAAATTGGAACTCCCAAGCAGGAAAAGCCCCCATGTGGGGAGACCCTGGCATGGAGGAGTGCTGGAAATTTTACATTCCCGTGACATGGAAACTTTGGCAGTTCTGAGGGTCAAGGGGTGGGGAAGAACCTTCAAACCGCAGAGTCCACGTAAGGAAATAAGCAGTGAGTGTTATGTGGGGGGAACCCAAACCTGTGACCCTTTCTGTCTACATCAGCACTCTGAATTTTAGTGTAATTAATGACTTCGGGCTTGAATGGCTGTGTTTGGGTAGAATTGGGATATCAATTGGCACATAACTATTTGAGCAGCTCTAAAGATATGGCAATATTGAGGCAGACCTAAGCTTGAAATGGTAAGAAGTGTTTCTTTGTAAAGAGGAAAACAGACTCGAAGATAATTTATGCGTTTGTTTAATAGAAAAAACAAAACATTTTTAACAGCTAGTGAATTGCTACCTTGTTTAGAAGCACAGTTGTTTTTTACATCCTCTGCCTGGGCATGGCAGCAGCTTCTCCCGGTGATATTTATATGTTAATAAAATAGTGAAAGAGTAAAACAAGGGTGCATTTTTAACTTATATTGCTTGTATTAGATCCTGCTTACAGAGAGTTAATGTTTTTTTATTTCCCTCTCCAGCTTTATACATTGAAAAATAGTTTCAAGAATAATAAGAAAGCTTCCTAAAATTTGTTTTCAGTAAGTTATGTTCACCTTTTAAAAAAATAGTCTATAATTTGTTAATCTCCTTTCCCTGCCAAGCTGGTTGTCTTATTCAACAATAAATTGAATACAAATCTTCCCCCAGGCAGAGAGACAGAATACCAACTCCTGAAAGTCTGGCAGCTTAATTGACATTTGGTGGTAGCCTTAGGCACAAGTTAATTTCTACCCTGTTTATATATACACATATACTTTTCATAAAGCATGCAGGCAGTACTGCAGATAAATTAAGAGTAATTCATATTGTAGTTCCCAGGTACACACTTGTTGAACTGACATGAAGCCATTTCATTTTATGAGTGAAGGAGTTCCTCACAATTAACCAAATCTGTCAGCCTTGCAGGAACAGTGTGTTTCCAGGCAGCTGTGTGAGGTTTGCAGAACGCTATTTTTATTCAATTGCCATCAAGTGAATACAGCAATCTCGAGAAATGAAGCTGAGGGTTTCAGACCTTATTCCCAGAAGATGTCCCACCTACCTGAATGCTGCTATTCATGACTAAGAAATACCAGACAGGCTGTTGGGGCAAGCATAAACTTTATTCATGAAAGAAGTTCTCTCTATGCCTAACTCACGGGTTCAAGTAAGTGCCAGGAAAGCTTCCTTAAAGATGCAGAATCCACAGTCAGGTAAGAATAGCAGTACCAGGGCATTCAAAGGTAAATGGAGGACTTATTTACATTATTTAAACTACATTTTTAATTGTGATCTATCTCTTTTGCCTATGTAAACTGAAGTCAGGGAATGAAGTCTAAGCTCCAGTAGTAAAATCTGAGGCTTTGCAAAGCAATTGTTTGCTCATTTCCAGCTGTGGAGTTGGTCCGTTTCAATTCCTGTACCTGTCCTTCACCTTATTGTGATGAAAGTTCTGGTTTGTAAGGCTAATCCACTGGAGCTATTTGATTATACCTATCGGTGCTATAGGCAGAGAAAATATTTATGAAACTACTCATGTAAAGTGCAGTATTGAAATAGATGTGCACAATTACAAAAATAGTATCAGTCACCCTGAGGGGTTTTTTTTTTTTAAGTTGGTGAGACTCTGTGTGCATCTGAGTATGGGGACAATGGCAGGGAAAAAAAACAAATGTATTTTTTCAAGTACTTTAATGTACATACCATTGAAAATCACATTCCTATGTGACAAGCAAGCAGCAGCTTTGAATTGCTCTAGTTCTTCAAGTGAACTTACTTTTTCTTTTATTTCACAATACATATTGCCTTATTTTGAAAAAAATCTGTGAGAAAACTGTTTTGATGATACAAGTCATCAGCTACAATAAAATTCTTTAGTAAAGATTCGTGGGGTTTGGGCATTTTTGAACTATTCAGGAATGACAAGAGGCAGGTATTGCAGGAACCCTGTAGGAGCAGCACTTTTACTCAGACACCGCCACAAAGCTGGAAATCTGCTTGATGATCAGAGCTACAAAAGTAGCAAATAATTTCTAGAGACTTGCTGTAGGTAGAGTCACAGGAAATGGGGATGTGCTCAAAGCATGTCTGGCAGCAGGTGGGATTTGAGAGTCTCCTGCTGAGGGCAGTGGGACCAGGTGTTCCCACGCAGCATCAGGATCTCGGGGGTGAAGTGGCGACTGCATCATTCCAGCAACTCACTGGAAGTTCTCCTTTAGTTCTCACTTTCTGTAGCACTCATACTCTGATTGTGATAGTATTCATCAGCATACCTTTGACTAGTCCTGCTTAAAGATGCAAAGGCAAAGAGTTCTCTGAAGTGGCAGGTGATGAAAAGAGAAGTCGGGCAGTTCCCTAGCGCGGATGTGGCACCAGCTGTGCCCCCAGCTCTCGCTGTGTTCGGCCTTTTTCTCCGTTTTGCAGCAGAGAGCAGGGTGGCACGGAGGTTACTCCTCTGGCTGCTGCTGCCGCTGGGGTTTGGTCGCTCCTCTCCGGTGCTGCTCCCCAGGGAAAGGCGGCAGCGGTCCTGTGAGCGCTGCCCGCAGCACACCGCCTGCAGCCGATCCGCGAGGCCCTCTGCTCTGCTGCTAAAAGTAACTTCGTGGGTAATTTATTGCCTACTTGTCTCTTGAATAAATTACGCGTATAAATGAAGACAGAAAAACTATAGCGAGTGTTGCTTTTGGCTCTGGCAAACAGGCATATGTGAATCTCTTATCAAATATCTCACAGACTGTTCTATTTAGCAACTCCTGGTTGTGAACAAGTGATTCATTCTTGTAGCTCTTGTCTTTTTAGTACAAACATTAAATATTCTTTCACTTCCATGACAATTTAGAAATTATCTATTATATTTGGCATGTCAAAACAAACCCTGATTTACAAAAAAAAATACCAGAATTTAGTTTCAGTGAAACTGTAGCTGTGGTTAAAAATTGACAGTTATTTTGCTTTCATTTAGTGTATTTTGCAACTTTCCTCTCTCTCTTTAAGATAAAGATCTTACATTATGTTGCAAATATGCTGCATGTTTACTAAGGTATTTTCTTCCAGTTTCCCCAGTTTCCTCTCAAAGAGGAATTTTCAGGATGTTTTTGTGGTGTTTCTTTGTTTACAAATACTCTTGTAGGTTTCTTAAATGTCAATAATGGCAAAGGAACCAAATGAAATGAACTTCGGAAATTGCCAAGGTAGTAAATGCCCCATTGATTTTATATTGAGGTAAACATGTACATTTTACAATACTACACTAACCAATAGATTCTCTTTTCTTAATTTAACTTTTCTAAAATCTTACTTCTTGTAGATATTCATGTGCTGTCCCTGGGTTTGCTTTAACTCCTTGGTGCTGCACTAGGTCTGTCACCTCTGTTCAGGGCCATGCTGGAATCTGCATGTATTCCATGCTTCTGCAGCACAAGGATGAGAAACATGAAGGGAATGCCCGAAATTCTAAAAGTAGGTACAAGATCAGATCCTTTTCTGTGCTGAAAACTTGAGGCGCTTTTTTGGGGGGAGGGGAAGATATTTAAAATTCTTTCATTTTAAAGATTTTTTTCCCCCCCCCCCTTGAATTGTGGTAGCCTTTGGCCAGCTCAGGTGTTTGGGCTCCTTTCCAGGTGTTTGGGCTCCTTCCCAGGTGTGCCAGGCTGCTGCTGTTCCCGGCTCCGCAGCCGTGCCCCTCTCCAGCGTCACACGGAGCTGGGCATGGGCACTGCGGAGCTCTCAGCAGAGCTGCTGCAGCTGCTCAGGTGCACATTAACCCTCCCACTCACTCATTTCAGTCCAAAATGTCAAAAATCACAGGGAGCTTTCAAAAAAAACCACCCCTTAAAAATAATGGACTGGGATTCTTGCTGTGGCAAATACACGAAGTTAATGGCTGGTTTCCACAAGTAATTATACTGTTAATGGAGCAGAGCAAAAACCCCTCAGCTTATACAACTGGAGCAAATGACCTTAGTTTTAACAATGCTGATGCTCCTAAAGCACCTTTTGCCATCTTTTTTTTGGGTTTTTCTTTTTTTTTTTTGATGGGTGGGAGAGAAGTGCATTTTATTTTGAGTTTCTCATTTTGATATACATTTTATAGTATAGTTTAATTCACAAATGGAGGAGTAGATAGTACATGGTAAATAATTGCAGTTATTCAAAGTAAATATTTTTAGGAAAAAAAATTGTAATATCTTTGAGAAAATATTATGTTTCAATCTATGCAGAAAACTTGAAAGTTAAAGTTTTTATCATAAATCATGCTAAGAAGGAATTTCATGCATTAATTATCTACAGTACCCTTTTGTTAGTACCACCAGCATTCAAAGGGAAATAATGTAATTACATAGCCAGAACATCATTCTTTTATAACATGTTCTCAATTACAGTGGATTTATACCGTTTCTTTTCAGACTTACTAGCAATTGGTAGAGATTCCCTAATTTGCTACATAGTAAATGTGCTATATAGTATCCTCGCTCTGTTGGAATTTCATAAGAGGGTGAAAAAAAAAGTTAAAAAAAAGAAAGGTTTTTATAATGAAGAGGTTTCTGTATGCTCTGCTAGTGGAGTGGGAGAGACTAGAAGTCTAAAAAAATCCAATTATGTGCAATTTGTGTTATTGCTAATAACACTGTTATGAGTAGGATTTGAAGCTGAGCCCATGCAGAATGCTACAGTAAAATATAGCTAATATATTTCTGTGAGAAAAGTATTCCGACAGTTTAAACTGTGCTGACGTTTATAATCATAAAGTTTCTAATAAAAGAGGGTTCAGTGAGATAAAATTTCCTGAGCAGGAGTTTGTATAATATTTGGAAGTAGGGATTTGTCTGCTGAGGACTTTGTGAAGCTTCTTCTACAGTGTGGTTGTACTTCTCAAATTCATAGTAATCCACAAGTGTAGAACCAGCTAGGATTTTAATAAGACACATAATACCAGGATTAAACATTGCTTGATTCCTCAAGCAATGCATTTGCAAAAACAAATCAAAGGTAACCATCTGGTAAAAATTTCTAGTCAACATAACAATGACTGTGATCTGTCAACGTGAATCTTGGTGTGTTATTTTTATTTTCTTTCTTTTATGTTGATTTGGAGATTATGTAGATTTAGGTAGCCAATGTTCTCCAAAAAAAGAAGGAAGGTTTCTTTTTTTAACATGCGGGGCTGGGATATCAATCTTGTCCCTAAAAATTTTCCTATCCCAAGTCTTGATTGAGTTGTGTTCTGTCTGGAGTGCTCCAAGCGCTTTGCCTTCCTTTGAGATACACAGCTTTACAAAACACTAGTGCAAAAGCTGCCATGAAATTCGTGCAGTTTCAGGGCTGGGAAATCAAACAGGCCGGTGTTGGAGAGATCTAAGCTAACACATCCAGCCTTTCACAGAGGCACAGCATGCCTTGTGTACCTATATGATGTGTTTCGCAAGTGTCAACATTTAAGATACTTGAAACATTTCTTTTCCTTCCTTCTTAATGTTACAGTAAGCATGAAAACTTTGTAATGTTTGTCTTAACTGCTGAGGCTGGTCAAAGGAGGCACAAGAAAGCCAAGTCTTTTGATTTCAGTGTTGTTTTTAATTTGGGACTGTACATTATTTAGGCCAAGGGTTATGCACAGTTTTCACAGAAATATGCTGAGACAGTTATCCTGAATCATTTTAAGGAATGGTATCGGTTTCATGCATGTACCATTTCTATCAGGCATCATAATGGAGGATGAAAAAGTTTAGGCAAGGAAAAACTAGAAATTACGCACTTTTTTTCCCCTTAAAATTCTGTTTGCTCACTTTTTCCTCCTAAATAAAGTAAAAACTCCCACTGAGAATCCTGACTGCAGAATGCTTTCTCTCTCTCAGGGAGCTCTCTAGGCAGGAGACACGAGGCTGCAAGCATTGGCACGCTTCCTTGCTCTATGTAGGTAGCTTTATATAAACCAGATTGAAAATACACTTTTAAGCCTCACCACCACTGTTCAAGCTCTTCATAATCTGTGAACATTAATACCATTTTCTCGTTAGATTTGGTTAGGATTTGGTTGAAAATGCTTCGCAAACGAGGCTGGGGAAATCTCTGTCCCTGCAGGCAGCCGGTGGAGCCCTGGGCAGCTCTGTGCTGACCCGAGCTGAGCAGCAGCTCCTGGGAGGTTATCTCTGGAGGGCCCTGCTAACCTGAGTGGTCCTGCACTTCTCTTATCTCCGCTCAGTCAGTGCAAAAGGAAGTGAAAGGGGGATTAAATATCAACAATAAAATAAATCAGAACCCAAATCCACTGGAAGTACTTCTGTTCTTTTACAGTACTCTTATAACGTGTTAATTAATTGTTGTGTACCTGGTGAGATCTTCCCTGTTCTGTCAACTTAAGTTTGAAGTTGTTCCTTTTCTAGGTGCTTCTCTGTCATCTTGATGAACAAAATGTTTAAGTGAAATTGGTGACCTCTGCTTCTCTACTAATCTGTATTTCTTTAGTTCAGATTTTTGTTGTACTTGCACATACTTTCCTTGGTCTGTACTTTTCTTTTTCTGTTAGACCATAGGGTATTTTGATGAATAATTCTGCTTTGCAATTCCTAGTCATGTGTCTTAATTTTACCTTTTAAAAGTCTATTCCATCATACAAAACTAGCAACACTGGGCATTTCGGTCATCTGTAAAGACTGAGCTGGGGAATCCCTCCACATCCTGAAGTGTCTTTTCTGTCTTTAGGCTCTACAATGTTTCAGAGGCAAAAAAAATAGATTTGCACAGGAGTTAACCCTGTACCCTCCTGTTTGAGACAACTTCATTTTCTTTACTAAGAGAAATCAAAGAAACAAATTTCAAAATTTGAGTAGGATCCCCCTTCACAAACAGCTGGTGGGGTTTTTTGGATTGTTGGGGTTTTCTTTAGTTCTGAGTACATTGATATATTACAGCTGTTGCAACCGTCCCACAAGGGTTCCCAGTCCCTCTGGCCTGTCGAGGGCTATGCTTTTGAAGATGGATTCCTTACTCTGATTGTTATAAATACATATTATAATATTGGCTTTCCGCAAATATTAAAAGATGCTACATGTGTAATGTTAAAATAGCTTTACTATAAAGATATAGGTTTTTTAGCTAATGCCTTTATTTCTGTTATTACTAGTAGTAAAATAGACGATATAGTTATAACAATTAAACTGTCCGCTTAGCTGGATAACATCCAGTGAACGTGTGCTGGACCTCCCTCTGCTTCTGCCTTACCAACCATCAGCAGCGACCCTCTGCAAACACCACGGACCAAAGCCCGAGCTGGAGGAGAGAACAAGAACGGACTAAAGCCACAGTCAAGGGATGCGCGCGTTCTGAAAAGGTGGACCCAAGGAGGAGTCATGCTAAACAATTCCTGGAAAATATAAACTAGTGTGAATATGCATAATTGTTTATGAATACGCATTCTGCTGATGCAATAGTAAAGGTATATCAAGGGTGTCCCCACAATAGCAGGTGTGCTCTTGGCTGAGTGCCAAGGATACCCAGCGCTGTTTTTTACTTTATTGTTTTTGTCCCTTATTGTCTCTTTATTAAAACCTTTAAATCCTTAACAAAAAAGTGAACTTTATTTTTCACACTCTCCAGAAGGAATCAAGATTACCCATCTCACAGCCATGCCTTTGTAACTAAATGTGCCTGAACTTTTGCCATGCTGGCCCTTCGGGGAGCTGCCTGGTGTGGGCTGGCACTGAGGGCCACTGTGAGAGCTCCGGCAGCTTTCCGGGATCTCCCACCTGCATTCTGCACAGTTATTGTTCACATTTAATCACAAACTCTGTGATACTCACATGGTGTGCTGGATGGTGTTACTTACCACGTCTTGGTGTGAAATGAATCCATTACAAATCACTTAAGTGTATAGACCATGTAATTTGTTTTCTATTCTTGTTATCAGTTCACGGAAAAAAAAGGACTCAGGCAAAAATGTCACAGAAAATGTGCTGTTGTTAATGACATTGCTGTCTAGTTATGGGAATGGGGAAAATGACTGGTATTGGTGAATTTACTTTAATGTCTTGTGTCCAAGGTCTGGGATGATGCGTGCATGACAGGTATGTCAGGAATGGAGCATCAGGAACGGAGCTCTGGTTTCTAGCATTTGTTCACAAGTTACCCTGTTCTTATGGGTTGTACCTAGGGAAAAAGCTAAAATATGGACAAGGAGGAGCGGTAATGCGAGCAAGGAGAAAGTGAAGAACAGAAAGGCAAAGGATCTGGAAGATTGACAGAAAAAATCGTGGTCTGAACAGGCACAGAATAGAGTAGGAGATAAGGCAGAAAAGGAACGTGGTTGAGAGGCTGTTGAAGGAAGGATTTATCTCACCAAAAGCAATACAGTTTGTCAGTCTCTGTGTTTGCTAAAGCTCATTCAGTATTCGTGATGATATATGGAATTAATAGTAGAGGGAAGAGGAACACAGAGTGTGAGACTTTTCCTTTCAGCTGTGTTTATTTAAATGAATGGGAAACCCTGCCATGTGGTAGACTTCTCAGATGAGCTTCTTACGAATTACTTAGTACTCCATAACTTAGTACTGATGCAGTAATTCTTTCTCTAAAACCAATTATTTGTATGTATGAAAGTGTCAGCAGCTTGTGATGTATTACAGGCAAATGTAGTGTGCTGCTAATAGAAGTTAGTCTGCCAAATTAGCGAGGCAGAGCAGTACGAGAACTGGTGTGACCTATTTCTGCATTTCTTATGGGAATTCAGAGGAATAGTTGTAAGAAAATCTTAGACCCCAGCATTGCTTTCATAATCAACTCCCAAGCAGTGGGATATATAAGATACCAGCTCACATGGGAAGAGAACAATAAACAGGATTTGTGTGTGTCACTTGTAACTGTAGCTGTCGGGAATATTCCTTCTGATTTCATTTCTGCTTCTCATTTTCAAGAGATTAAGTTGTTGTTAATATGTTGACAGCTACTGCTTTATTTATTTTACTCTAGTATTTATGCTACAAATTTAATCTCTCCTTCATTGTCTGTGTTGTCTAGAGTGAAAACACTATTTTATGGGAGACCATTTTTTTGTGCAATGCATTTCTGTATGAATTTCAGGCCATATGATTGAAAAGTATCAGCTTACCTACTGTAATAGAAACGTACATAGATGGGAACCAAGGTAATAATAAGGTAATAACTGAAAATACTGCTACTGGTGTAGTTTTTCAAGGTGTTGACTTCAGTTGCAAAATGCTAATAAAGTACAGTACTACTAGAGGTTTACAGATTTTAAAAGCAAAGCCAAGCCTATCACGAGGCCAGGTGGAATTGTGCAATAGGATTGTCTCTTCCTTTTTTATTCTGTAATTTTTCAAGGACTTTTATCTTTTCTCCTTTTTCCTGTCACAGGCTTCAGAGTAGTGAATACTGTAGGTGGAGGCCTGGTGGCACATCTCTGACAACGTTTGATGGTGGTAGAGAAGTGAATCGGGATGCAGGAAATTATTTGGGATTATTATGAGGTGAAAATACATTTGAAAAACATTTTAAGCATCTCTTAATTAATCGGGAACTCAAAAATAGCTGGAGAAAATGCCTTCCAATCTCCACATGATTAAATAATCCTTAATGAGAAGTAGGTCCTTCGTTAGACACTATGTCTGGCTAATTGAAGAAATCATTTCTGAATACACTCCAGAGCACAGGAATGAGCGAGCATGGCCTATACATGAAGATGTTTGCCTTTTACTGGTATTTAAGAGTTGCTAAATGAATCTTATTTAACTGTCTGTGCACAGCCAAATAGTGTTATGGTAATTGTACTCTATAACTTGAGGGGGTTATTCTGCTTCAATGTAAAATTTTGAAGTTCAATGTATTTTTTGACTTTTTTCCCTGCAGATCATTGTTGCTGTGATTAATTCATCCTGGCTACTTAGATATGTAGAATCTGAATACTACACGACATTGATTTTCCTTTTTGTTATGTTTCCTGGATATGAAGCTTGTCTTAAAGCCATAGGATGAAAACTCGTGTGCATTCTGAAGCATGCAGTGTTTCTGTAGCCTGGCAGTGAGCAGCAGTGACTAAGGGCTCCAGTACAGCACAGGATTGCAGAAATCCTGAAGTTAGGCAAATCTGGGAAACACACCCAAGCACAATCTCTGGTTGAAACTGAGATTTTATTTTTCTTCCACGTCCATGCTTTTCGTCAGAAGGAATTGCCTTTGGGTTTCCTTTCTGCCTTGGTTGTTTTGTTTAACTGAATTCCATTTCCTGATTTCTCCCCGCGATTGCGCGCACTGGAGCACACAGTGTGTACCGAAGTACGAGGCTCAGTGTGATTGGGTCATTTCTGTGTTCATGTCATTGTGGTTCCCCCAGTAACCAAAACCCTGTACCTGGGGGAAGGCAGTGGCTGGGCAGCAAATCCTGCACAAGTCACCAACTGGAGAGAATGTTTTGAACATGAGCATGTCTCTTTGACCAGGAGTTTCCACTGGGAAAAGTCCTTGAGCTGGTACAAAAAAGTGAAGTTGAAGAGGAGAAGCAGTCATTTTCCTCTCTGAGGGCTGGGATAATCACTGAGACCACAATCACCAAGACCATTGCAGATACTGGATTTAGAACACTTGCACTAGTAGTTAATAATAAATTAAGATGAATTGGAAAAACCATCACAGAGGTTAAGAAAAATTCATAACCACCACAGGCTGTCTGGTATTTCCCTGTTGGAAAAGCATGCAGGGGTGAAGTTGAGAGTTTAATATCATACAAGCATAGGTTAAACCAAGATGCTTATTAAAAATAGAATATAATTAACCTGTTGCAACAATGCTAGAATGTAGCCTTACAAAAAGCAAAACAATGTAACGCAAGACAACTCATGAGAGAAAAACAAACCCTTGCATATCCAGGGGAATGCAGTGCCCGTATTTGTCAGGCAGGGAAATTGGGCAGCAGAGCTATTTTACTTTTCTTCATGAAATTGGTGGTTGGTACTGGAGGTCATGTTCCAGAGCTGCGTGTGCAGGGGAAAGAGAAGAGCACTGGGCAGCATCACCTGCGAGGTGCTGCCTTCCCTTTCCTGGAGGGCAATAATCCTGATGTTAATTACCTGTTAATGTGACAAGATTCTTCTTAGAAGGAGGACTTTCCAGGCCAGTGTGCCTCATTCGTGCTTCCATCTCTCATGCAGCAAGAGGAAGGCCCCTTGGAGAAGCCGAAAAGGCAGCCAGAAGAGGGAGTTTCTGTCACT
Source organism: Callaeas wilsoni (assembly GCA_013398955.1). Classification (NCBI taxonomy): domain Eukaryota; kingdom Metazoa; phylum Chordata; class Aves; order Passeriformes; family Callaeidae; genus Callaeas; species Callaeas wilsoni. The sequence goes on along the minus strand of VWPU01000371.1, from coordinate 176,978 downwards.
GAAGGTGTGTCTGAGATACCTGCCCTGCAGATAATCCTCAGCTCTGACTGGCTCCTTTCCTGCCCTCATTACCTTGGCTTCCGTCTAGTCTTCCCTTGGCCTGTTAATGCTGCTCCGTTTCAGGGTTTCTCTCCTTTGGCTCTTCATGGCTGTATCCCTCCTGCATCCACTTGTGCTCTTGCCCAGAGCAATCAGAGAGGAGCGTGGCCACCAGGGCTGTGTCCTGCCCGTCCTCCTGCCACGGGCCCCGGCACAGGCAGGTACCAGCGGTTGTTTGTTGCGCTTGTGCTGCTCTCTGATTTCGTTCTCTATACATACAAATGCTGGATGTCTCTCTGAGGTGAGTATTCCCTAGCAAAGGAGGGGCAGCAGGTTGTTCTGTGCCTTTTCTTTCAAAGAAATCTCTCCTTTGTACGGTGACTGGGTTCTAATGTTGCTTGGTCCTAAGAAAATACTCTGATGAACATGCATAGCAATCGAAGCAACCATTAATGCACTAATTAGCTGTATTTTTATTGACATGCAAAGCAGAACAGTGCCTGTAATTCCTCTCACCTTCACACACCAACAGATTTCAGTTACCATTTTTCCAGTCCAGCTCTCATACACATGAAAGTGTGAAGTACAAGCAATGCTTTGTGAGAGTGTTAAAAAGGTTTTCCTTCAGGGATCTCAGAATAATAGGGGCAGTCAGTGTTTCTCAGTCCTCATTTGAATGTAGTTTTTACAAGTGTTCCATTTTGAAAAGTTCTTCCTGATCTGTGGAAATAAACGTGGATACTCTGTCCAGGTTCTTCTGGTACCGGTTGCTTAGATTGTTTCAAAGCATGTAAACCTGGTATTGTGCATGAACTGGGGATTGTAGGAAGTATGAACCAGCCAGCTGTAATTTCATAATAAGGCTGCTTTCTATTCTGAAGTGTTTTGGCAAACACTAATTTAGTTTGAAAAATAAATAAATAAACAAAAAATAATCAAGCAACTGATTTCCTGATATCAAAATTGCTTCCTATAACAAGAGTCAAGGATTCTCTTGAATACAAGGGACTTTAACGATGTCTGGCTTGGTATTAAGATAAGTGTTTATATTCAAATGCAGAAAGAAGAGTTGCTCTTAAAGCTGCCGGTTTAATGGTTTTGTCTAATTGAATTCTTGTTTAATTCTTAGGATGAAGAAGTGATTGGCTTAGGTTAATTCAGAAATCGTGCAAAAGTTACTCTTTGAAACCATTTTAGGATTTTATTTTCACATTGCTAATTAGCATTTTGAACACTATACATGCTCTTGATTCTAAATGAACTAAAATAATGAATGCTGAGTTAAATTTGTTTAAGTTTGGGCCTGCACCTGTTTAATCATTCAGTCAGAAGATGTATATGGGTTTTACTGCATTTAAAATCACTACTTAATTATTAATACTATTAAAATGCTATTAAAACATAGCAAGTTGCTAGAAGCCCTTTCAAAAGGTATTATTGGATCTTAAAAAAAAATGAGATAAGTGAAAGAAGTCAGGATTGCATTCTGCTCACTTCATTTCAGTGCAGTGGAGCCTGATACTGGTTTCAGGTAGAAACATTGCTGCCCGTGTCTGAAGAAGTTTCTAATACTTCTAATGAGAAGATCACTGGTGATAATGTTTCTAGTACAGTACCAAGAGTAAGGAAAGGACAGTAAGATGGTAACTTTAATTACATGTATAAATTAAACTCTTTGCTAGAGTCCTGTGATTGAAACTCATTACTCTAACTTTATTGTTTGTTGTGAGTGTAAACTGCAACCCAATTAAATTAGAAAGGATGGCTTGATCGATGCTCACAATCTGTGGCTTTTGGAAGGGAAAAACCCTGTCAAACAGTTCGAGATGATCTTGTTGGCTGTGCTTTCTAGTCTCCAACCCAAAACAAGTTAACGGATTGAACTCTGCAGCAGGAAAAAAAGAATTCTGTGTTGCATGAGATGGGATGTACTGAGGCTTTCAAGAAGTACTGTCTCATTTTTTCTGTCTGCTGTGTGTTTTCTTTTGGGTGGGTATGACCTTCTCAAAGGGACACAGAAAATGAGTCATTTGGGGTGTCCCCAAACTTCACAATGGGCAGCACCAGGTCTTTCTGTGGCATAGGAGCATGAAGCTCTGACGTACCCCAATGTCTTCTACCCAGTAGGACTGGCTGTGCCATTCTTAGATTTTTTTTTTTCCCCAGTATGTGGCTTTTTAGTTGTAAGTGCTACAGAGGGATGCTGCCTTTGCTCCCTGCATGTTCCCTACAGCGTTACTGAACAGGTTCCCCTGGGTGGCTCCAGGGCCATATTCCACATTGTGAGGTCCTGGTTCGTCCCATGGGTAGGTAGGTCCTGCTCTTGGGGATGTGTACGGGCTCTGTGGATACAGCAAGGGGTTTCACATGAGTCGTTCCTTTGAAAAGATGCAAGATGTCAGAGCCTTGTACAAGTAGTATTATGGGAGACTGGCATGGGCAGAGTGAGCTCTTCCCCTGCTTTACCTTTCTCAAACCTGTGTCTGTGCTGACACTGAACTTGGGCCTCATCAGTCCTAGTCGTTAAGGTGGGTGGGAAATAATTTGAAAAAAGTTGCCTTGTTCCTTCACTAAATCCATTTCTAGTCTCCTTCTGCTGGAGACTAATACCAATCCGTATGGTTATAAAGGTATTTGAAATCCAGATTTTCTTCTTGTTAGAGGAAAATGTTTATAAAAAGTGGCTGCACTGAGTGATCAGCTCATATGGGGCTGCTCTGCAAGCAAGGTCCTCCTTAGGATATGATGACAATATTTTGACCTTGATCTTTCTGTCAACTCAAAATAGTCACCAAAAGAAGTTGCAGAAGGCTTCTCTGAGTTTTAGCCTGCCAACAATAATTGAAAAATGCAATTTGTCACTCTCCTCAATAACTTTGATACACTAACCATGTGTTCTATATGAGTTTTATTTGTAGTGGTTTGAAGACTGTATTAATTTTCTTGTGAAAGTTGACAAATAACGAACTCCAAATACTTCTATAATTGTAAAGTACTGCTGTGCATAGACTTACCTATCGTTGAGGTGCATCTTCTCCAGCGTGGCCTTATCCATGGGCCGCAGTGCTTCAGGGATGGACCTGCTGCTCCACTGCCACAGCCACGGATCCTCCGAGATGTACCTGTTCTGGTCTGGGCTTGGCTACGGGCACAGGCGCTTGAGGGTGCCCCACTCCCACCTCAACTCACCCGCTGGTCACGGTCCCTTGGGCAGGAGTTCACAGAGGAGTTCTGGCCTGTCCAGCACAGGCACAGCAGCGATGCCCTGGCCGCCTGCCAGCGCAGGTGTGTGGCCGTTGCTGTTATCAAAATGTTCCCAGGCACAGCAGCGAGGTGATAAGAGCACAGCACAGCAGCGAGAGCAAAACGCAGCCACTAACAAGCACTGGACTTTAATAGCCAGGCAAGCAAGAGAGCCCCATGGCAAGCAGGGGAACCTGCTGATTAATAGCCAAGCTGCAATGACAGCTGTAAATTCCACCTGGCACATTCCAATCGAATCTGTCGTTATCTCAAACCCTCCGAGCCCCACACTGGGCACCAAAAATGACTGTCATAGTTTAACCTCAATTAACAAGTAAACCTCACATAGCTCTCTACTCACCAGTGGGATGGGGGAGAGGATGAGAAGGGTAAAAGAGAGAAAACAGAAAACTTGTGGTTTGAGATAAAAACAGTTTCATAGCAAAAGCAAAACTGAGTGGGAGCAAAGCAAAACAAGGAATTCATTCACCACTTCCTATGGGCAGGCAAGGAATTCATTCATCACTTCCCCAGGACAGCAGAGCCTCACCACACATTGGTGCTTTGGGAAGACAAACACCATCCCTGTGAACATCCCCACTTCCTTCCCTGGGAAGGCTTTATACCCTGAGCATGATTCCATACAGTCTGGGGTATTCCCGTGGTCACTCAGGGTCAGCTCTCCCACCTGTGTGCCCTCCCAGCTCCGTGGGCACCCCCAGGCTCCTCGTTCCTGGGGTGGGGTGAGGAGCAGGAAAGGCCTTGACTCTGTGTGAGCCCTGCTCAGCAGTAAGGAAAACATCCCTGTGTTAGCAACCAATTTCCAGCACAATCCAAAACACAGCCCATACCATACTTATAGAAAATTAGCTCTACACCAGCCAAAACTAGCACAGTCATTTATGAAGAATGTTGCATTTTATAGCTTCTTTCCAGTCTGTAAACTTTCAAACAACTTCATTTTTTTTTCTTCTAATCATGAGCATCTCAGCTTCCTCAATATATTCATTCCTCAATCCCATAATGTAAAGTATATCCATTTAAGTAGTCTTTTAAAATATGCATTTATCCCAAGATTATGGCTAGGTTTACAAAGATGATCTTCCTCATATTCTAAACAGTCTCTGTTATCCACTGCATATTTTAAGGAATTAAATTCTCCTATATGGATTTGTTCATTTTAAGGTACGTTTGGCTATGTATTTGAAAGAAATGGTTCCTAGAAATGACAATGGAATTTATAGCATCTAGTAACCGTAAACAGCTCAATATTGCAATTGTACATCCAAGAAACCCGAGAAAGAAACTAATATTTTAAGTGCCAGGCCTACTTATGGCATTGCAGGAATGATGGCTGTAATTGTGGCTAAATAAAATAATAGAGCCTGTCATGGCTATAAGGCAGCTGCAGCACGAGTGATGGCCCTAAGTGCATGATGATACTTTTGGAAACAAAGCACCATGTTTCTGTTTGTGTTTTAAGGTTTTCTGACTGATGCTAGTGTAAGGAAGTAGCACGGAAAGGACTGTGACAAACAACGGAGGCCCTTACCCTGAGAGCATTTGCATTCCTCGGCCGACGTGCTGAGCTCCACGGAGGGCAGTCACATACAAGTCTTGTTTGCAGTAGGGTTGCCAGATGCTTTCAAGATCAGGCCCCGAGTCTAGCAGAGCCATTAGCCACACGTTTTATTCAAACATCTCCCCAGACCCTTTGCAGTGCCCTGTGCAGGCTGCAGGTTGCTGGTCAGGGTGCTCAGTGTGTCCACCTCACTCAGTGGGTCCCCTGGTCCCGAAGGGCTCTCCCAGCACGTGTCCCTGCGAGTGCCCGGCGTGTGTCCGAGCGGGGTCTCACTGCAGTGGTCAGTCTGCACTGCCCAGTGCTGAGGCTGAGGAACAGCAGCTTTCCTGATGTGGGCAATGGGCGTTGGGATAGAATTACCCTGGCAGCTGCTTCCTTGCCTCTTTTGCCCTGCTGTAAGAAAAGGTTGGTGTGTGACCTGTGTATGGTTTCTAAACCCGCTGCAGAAGAGCGTGGACTGTTTGCAGTCTGGTTGTGTGTATCAGCCATGCAGGATTAGCTGAGCAGCAGTTTAGGTTTGTCCTGCGTATTCAGCTGTGAAAATAAGAAGCAGGAAACATCTGACATTTAGGAGGAGAAAAGACAATATGAGCTTATGAAATCTTGCCTTCCATTGATAGAAGGCAGAGTTCATCTTTCTTTAAATAATTTGAAAGTACTTGAATACTTATTTAATATGTATCTCTCTGAGTTTTTTCTCCTGTGCTGCTTTTTTGAGTTTTTTAAGAGAAATTGTCCATTCAATGCAAGTAGAGCGGAGCACATTACAACAGGCTTCACAAACCTTGTGGAGCTTCTGTAACCCAAGTGAGAACTTGAAGTTGTTGCTAAATACACAACATGCACTAATTAATGACCTGTAAAGTCAGTTACTCTCTCAATAGACAGTTTTCCAGGAGAGGGGGTAGAAGGTGGAGAGGCCTGGTCTTGCTTGGTGTAAGTTGTACACAGTTGTCTGTGCTGCTGTACACCTGCATTCACAGCCACGTCCTACCTTTACCCAGTGCACTGTTGAATCTCTTTCTTGACATCCTTGCTATGTAACTTTTATTAGTCTTTTGTGCACACTTCTTTTTTAGAGTGCTGGAAAATAATGAAGTTGCTCTGATTTCGTTGCTGTGTGAGTAGTCTATCTAATCATGAAGCTGGTTCATCTTAATCTCCATTCTAAAGGGCCTTTTCTTTATAGCAACTGCTCAAGGAAGACCTACATACGGTCTCTATTGGAAGCTTTCACATCATTCTATTGCTTCATGAAGAATTTATTAATTTTATAAGGTATATCTAAGCAATGCATCAGTAATTTATGAAGCTTTCATCATCATTTTTGCAGACTGAGGGCATGTGGGAAATATTATTTGTGCCACTGGAATGATGCTCAGAAAACTAAAATGAATACATCCACCAGGCTGTGTTACAGCTGTTTCCTACTGCACCATTTTGGCTGTGCTTCAAATATGGAAATCCTCTGGATGTTATTTGTTCTTGTGAATGTAATATCTGCACAAAATGAAAGGGGTGTTTTTTCATCTTGCTGTGTGTTTTTTTCATCTTGCTGTGTGTTTTCCTTTATTTAAGGACAAACTTCGGTGGACCATTTAGTGCAGTAATAACTGGAACAGAGGACTTTTTATTCTGTCTAGTCTGCTGGCATTATTACACCAATTTCAATGAGTCTGTTGCCTCTGCCTCTTTTTCCAAGTCACCAAAAGCCACAGAAAATGGCCAGGTGATGCTGTGCTGGGCCTTTCTGTGGTCCAAGGGGAGATTTATGGGGCCCCCGTTTCCCAGCTGTGCTGTACAGCTGCCACCTGGACCTTTGAGACTCAGCACAAAGTTATTTTATGTGGATGAAGGAAAGACAATACAGTTCTGATATCAATTGTAAATTCATCTCTCTGGCCTTGGGCACACTGTTTTTTACAAGATCAGCATCTGATACATTTGTTATTGGAAAGAAGATGGGTGTTTGTGCCATTTTCAGTTCTATCACAGTGAGCAAGGCAAGAAAAGCTAAAGATTCCCTTGGGACAATTAAACATTTCTCTTTAGTTAGTTGCCTGGATTGAGTCTTTGAAGCAATTGATTTATAGGCATGCTCATGCACTGGTATTGCCAAGCAATCAACTTGAAAAAAGAAAAGAAAAATGTGTATGGTCCTTTTTTGCTCTGGTTCTCCTTTTATGTGCTATGGAAGACATTAAGATTGTTTCCTTGAAGACCTGAGCATTCTGAACTTAATCGGGGAATTGGTAGGATGTAAACTATTAAACCTCATGCATTTTAATTTTAAAGGGCCATTGCACTACTATTGTCATTTAAATATTTAAAATGTTTTGTTTTCAGACCCAAAGGGTTAACTTTCAGTTCCTGATTATTTGATGTTTACTACACAAAGGTTGTAACTTATGTGCAATAATTAGAAGGTTTATTGTTCTCCAACTGAAAATTTAGGCACTTGCTTTTCATTTACTGACATTTCTTTGGCAACTCTGTCAAACTCCTACCTACTCTCTGTAGGCAAGTGATAAATATGCAACGTTTACAATAGAGCTATTTTAAAATGTAGCTTAAACGGTACCTATAGCAAACTAACACAACTTTAGTGTTTACATGCACTGAGCCCAGGCTTCACTCCTGGAAACTTCTGTCAGTAAGAACACATTTTCCATTCAGCTGGAAAAGGGCTTCCTTTCCTTTACTTCACCTTGACTCTGAAAAACAGAAACTTGGAAGAAGTTGTTGTTAGAGCAGGTTTCATTTGATTGCAAGACTGAAAAAAAGTATGCATGAAAGCCATCTGTTGATAATTGAAACAGTAATATCTGTTCTTAACACTTCAGCTGGATTATACTAATAGAGATTTTGAGAGAACAGGGAGGTAGGTGAAACAGGTTTAGAACCAGGGACATTTGTCCAACTAAAGCAAGCTTGTAAAGTATCAATTTTTAGAATTCATTTTTACACATTGAAATACAAATCCCAGTGAAAATAAAGCTCGTGTTGGAAAGATATCTTTGAAGCTTCCTTTATTTTCATCAAAGTAAGATACAGTTCTAATGACTCATGTTTTCTGGCTGTGTGTGTGTAAATACATGCCTTGGAAATGTCCAGTATCTGCGGGAATATCCAGACAGGAACCAAAATACCCAGTCAAGCTATACTTTAATATCTTTTTAGAACATATGTTTTGCACTAGGTTGTAAAGAGCTGACAAGTATCCACTTGGTATAGAAATCCCTAATTATACATTAAAAAGCTTAATAAGAGAAAAATTCTGAAAGTGCTTGGAGATGATCTTGTGTTCATGGCTGAATGAATATCCTTGGCACCGGTGATCTTCAGTTCACTGAAATGGGAAATCAGGAGCACTAAATAATTAGCTAAAGGTGCTCGGCAGGTTATAGATTGAATGCTTGTGATACAGATGTACCCACTGCCTGTGTTGTATTGTTCATGAGCGTTGCAAATAAGTCATATAAATCGTATTTTTAGCGCAGAAAGTGTGTTCAGGTCACAGGTTTTCTGCATCATGAATTATTTTGATTGTGATTGGGAGAGGTGGGTGTGTGGAATAATTTAGAGGTATTCATCCCAATGTACTGAGGTTTTTCCACTTTCTTGTCGTTGTGGGTTTTTTTCTTCTAAAGAAAGACCAGAGTATATGGCCAAGGAAAACGAAACTCTAGTCACCTTTCCCACCACCTACGTGTATGCTTTAAGCTGTAATAATAGAGGCATTTTCTGTGTGGGCTGGTACTTCGCTGTAAGTCAGGGTAGTTTCATTATATTTGTACTTACTAAGGCGTTGGTGCACACATTTTAGTTTAGATCCTTTCTCTGCTTTAGGGATGCAAACTGGAATTTCAACACGCTTTCTCTTTCAATTGCTTGTTCCCGTCTTCTAATACAATTTTTGAATTTCCTGATTTTCTTAATTGGGTTTTGCCAAGTTCCATCTAACTTTTAATGTTATAATAGCAAGGAAAAGAGTAAAAATGCACAGAAAATATCCCTAAAGTTTTTTTAAGATTATCTAAATATGGAGAAATTTAATTTGACATAGTTCTAAAAATGTGTAAATCCATCCAGAAGAAGTACAGAACCAAAAAACTCTTGACAGAAAATAACATGAAGTATACAGCAGCAAGGTTAAAGGCTTAATGAAAGGATTAAAGTACTCCTAGGGGTATTTTGTAGGCACCTGCCCTATGTTTTATGAGTTCTGCTATTGAGAAATGCACTCCAGGCTTACCCCTGATAGGGAATATTTTGTGTTGAAGCTGATGCTTTCATTTATATATCCACAGGATTTATGTTCCCACGTACATACAAATATATCACACACATTCTTTTACGTATTCACATGTCCACATGAGCATCAGAAGATCACCGTTTCCCCCACAAATAATGTGACTACACTTTTCAAGGGACTTTGGACACTTTGGGTTTCAAACCTGGCATTCTGGATTTTTACACTTCCTAGGCCCCTTGAAGGCACCGCCAGCCAAGCCAGTAGCACTGTCAGCCTGGCTTTCCCAAGGATATCTCTTATTCAGACTTCCTGGAAGTTCTCACCTGGCCTTTTCAAACATTTTCTGGAGTTCCTCCATTTTTGGGCCATTTTACCTTCTCTCCTTCAGGAAAATCATTAAAACCTTGTCCCTCTGTACTCAAAACTAGTAGAGCCCAGTTAATCAGACTGTTCTGCATTTATATTCAAGAATGTAGATCCTCATTCTGTGTTAGAAATCACGTATCTGGTGTTGTCAGAAGAGGTTGCCCATTGGTGTTACAATGGACTTTATGAAGGGAGGCTGATGCTCTGTTTCTTGTTCTGACTTCCATACCTGATATTTTTAAGGTGGCCCTTGCAGAAAGGAACAGCTCCCTCCCTTTGTTAATGCCCTGTCATTTCTCATCAGCTTCCAATGCCAGAAACCCAAGTGGATGTTGCTTCTAAGGCTGAGCTAAAGAAATCCTCTGTGTAGAAGTAATTTTCTATGCTCACTTTTTGGAGTTTAAAAAGTAAACAGCATATGTCCAAAAGTGTGTGGGAGGCAAAAAATGCATACGCTTAACAACTTGTGTGCTTCACAAAGCATGGACCAGCTAGCTGCAGAACACAGTGCTGCTACTGATAGCTTGTGCTTGACAGAAAGAGAATAACCTTAATAAAGTGTGGGAATCATTAACAGTCTAATGGAATTACACTCAAATAGTTAATTCATATAAAGCAAATGTCATCTTTTTCTCCCAAAATATTGTTTCTGTATATTTTGCACATGGGTTTATATCTGATGCAGTCCTCCTACGAAAGATCCACTCCTGTATTTACATTCAGGCTTAACTTGAAGCTCACAGATATCAAAACAAACGCTGTCGCAAAACTGGGTATACGTGCAAGTGCTCATTTATACCAGGTATAGAGATGTGGGGTTTTTTTCCCTCACCCTCTCCTTTGGTTGAATCATGTGAGGAAACTAAAGGGCAATTGGTGTGGTGTCAGTCTGGGAGACCATTTTAACTCCTTTTCATTCCCCCCCACGCCCCCAGATGTTCTGCTTTTAGTAATGCCTGGGTTTGATTTTAAGCCAGCAATTTTGTTATCAGTCAGAGAAAACTTTTCTGAGATACAGGGCTTGCAAGAATTACCTTTTTTTTTTTTCTTCTAAAATTACTTTATTCCTAAATGGCAATCACAGAATGTCTTTGTTTACAGTCTTTTAAGACTGTTGGAGAGGCTCTGTGCGAGAGGCTCTGTTGGAGTGATTTGGGTGGCTCTCTGCTGTGATAAGGATGCTTTTAGCTCCTGTTTTGGGAAGGTCTCTGAGCACGTCAGCAAGCCCACACAGAGGCTCTGTGCCATCTGCTGCTCACACCGGAGAAGATGGAGACTGGGGGCTGGATTAGGTGCTCAGTGGAGATTTTTCTGCTGTTGTTACTGTAATGTCAGACTGGCCCTTCACACAGCCGAGCAAATCATTAAGAAATTTGCATGTTTTAGCAGCAGGAGTCGGACAGACCAAAGGCAAGAATGATGAATCCCCCTTTGAACCAGCCAACCCCACCCCTGAGGGCTTGTCCGGAGCCTCTCGCTCCTCTCCCGCAGACCTCGCGGTCACCGGTGCCTCACAAAACCTGACTTAATGACTTTCTGCACCACATTCACTTGCTGTACATTAATGAGGATTTTTTAGTTGTGTTCGTGCTTTTTGTCTCTTTTAAGACTACTTTCAGTGTTTTAGCATCATGTTCAAAAGGCTAGTCAGACTTGTGTGCTCGCAGCCTCATTAAAATTCTGTTCTGCACATCCTCTGACTCACACTTTATAATCTATCAGAACACCTGTTTTCTTTACAATGGCCACAAGGCAGCTCAAAACACTGTGGTATTTAGCATTTAATAATGAGCACAAGATATGTATTTTTTGACACTTAAAATTTCCTTTAGAAAAGTGTATGGAAAAAATTCTGGTTTGAATGAATTATCTGAGTTCTCTCGTCCTCCCTCCCTTCCTCCCCATGTTTCGTTATTTGAATTTTGACAGAACTCAGTAATTTTGTGCCAAATGGAGAACTCCTTCATGACATTAGGCAGTGGTCATGAGGAACTGTGGTGGAATCTATGGAGGAATCGCTTTCCCCGCAGTATTAGCAGTTTTTAAATTTCTTAGGGCAGGAAGTGATTGAGATTTGTATCTACATTTAAATAAGAGCCCTTCACAAGCAGTACATTGTAACTCTACCCCTATGAGGATGCTTAGAAGCTTAAGTATATTGTTAACATCTGTCTCTTTATCATTCCATTACTTAAATCAATAGTGGGCATTGCAAACAATTTTTCTTTCAGAATTGTAGTATTTAGCTTAATATTAGCCATTTGATACAGAAGCCGTTTGAGGGCTCAGCATGGGGTGAAAAATGTGATCTCAAAGGGCAAAAGCCTGTCACTGTTATGTAAGTGAGGAATCATTTCCCAGTGGATATGAAATTCTCTATCTTTAGTGCTCTAATAGAGGACATACTGCAAGTTGATTATTGTAATCCTACAGTGTTATCTCATCAGTGAGTGGATTAAGGGAGTTTTTTCTGCTGAGGGGTCAGAATAAACATTTTCATTTACTCCCTGCTGTGTCACAGACAAATAGAGGTGTTATCTAAGAACGTTTTGCCACACATGGTAAACATAAGTATGGTAATGTATCAGTGATTCTTCTTCCAGCTTTCCACTGTCATACAGAATAGAATGGATGCTGACAGTAAAGTCAAGAAATGGTCACTAGAAGGGGAAAATGTACTATCATGCTTAATGTAGGAGGTTGTATTCCTCTCTGGTTAAACTATCTCAGCTTGATCCAGGTTAGTAAAGTTTCAGGTGTGGGATGTTGCATGTCATTTTTAGCAGGAAAGTGAGTTCATTGCCTCAGCTGGTCCAAGAATCAAGGATGTTGTAAAGTATTTTAAAGGAGTGAGTTGAAAAGGTAAGGAAATAAATGTGCAGGTGGAGGAGATAAGAATCACAGGCAGATGTAACATCCTGCCTGCCTGTTGGAGAACAACGTTTCCAAGGAATCCTATGCTTAAGAAGACATTTTGCATGAGTTGTTTACTCCATATACTCTTCCAGGGAATTTTCATGAAATACCATAAGGAGTAGTGATGGTTCTTTTCCTGATAAATGTTGTTCTTTTTGAAAACTGCTGCTCCCAGGATGAAACCTCCTTCCCTGAACGAAACTATTGCAGGGCACATTTCAGTACAAGAGCTGTTCTTGGTAAGCCAGCAGCCAAATTGTGCGTGGCATCAGAGCGCTGGGAGGATCAAGGGTGGCAGCAAAAGCAAAGGGAGAACCAGTATCACATGAAAGGAAAAGACCTGGAGGTGCCTGATGCAGAGGGTTCCTGAGTCTTGTAAAGCAGGTGTCAGCTTAGCTCTGTGGTCTGAATCACTCAGTAGGTGCTGCAGGGATTTTATAAATGGAAGAACCTCTGTCGTAGGTGACTATGGAGTTGTTAGCTTCTAGTAACTCTTAGAATGGATTTCTTCCCTATATGGCTTATATATCTGAAAGACATTTTTTAAATAAATGGGTAATTTTCATGGACAATACATAGAGAAAAAAGGCAACAGAATGCCAAATTGCTGTGGAGTAGTGCCAAGATTCCATAACCTGCAGAGTGTATACCTGTATTTCTTCAGACAGTGCAAAATAGAGGGTGGATGTCTTCATACATAGCGAGTAAAGTATACAAAGGCAACTGAGCTCAAAATTGTGTCTCTGCAGAGGAAGAAATCTTGAGCAAATTCTCTTCTTTGTGGAAGGTACAGGCTCATGACCTTTCCCTTCTAAGGTGCCTGTTGAACCCCATCCCCTCCCTTCCCTGCCAGAGGTCTGCACAATGATCAATTCCAGCAAGGCTGGTGCAAGACCTCCCTGCTCAGCTCCCGCCCCTCTTCTCCCTCCTGCCTCCAGCAGTTCCTGGAGCTGTGCAGGTGAAAATGCACAGGTGGAGTTTCCACATCAGTTTATAAATGACACTCAGTTTGGGGTTTCTTTGTCTTTGGTTGGTTGGTTGGTTGTTTTGGGGTTTTTTTGTAGGGGGCATTTTGTGGTTTGTTTGTTTTGTTGGATTTTTTTCAGACTGGAGCAGTTCCCCTCAGTCAGCTCCTCTGCCCCGGTGTTTGCAGTTGTGTTTGAGTGGGGGAGAGCTGGCAGGCCGGGCAGGGATGAGTGGGTGTGAGAGGAGGAGGGCAGGATCTGTTTACACTGGGTTCAGCACTAGCAAAAATTACAGCATGGAACTGCACTCTCAGCAGACAATTTGATTACTGAGGCACTGCTCCAAGCACATGATTTATCCACGTAGCTCAAAACAGATAGGAATAGAGCCAGTGTGCTAATGCAAAGTAAGAGTTTCAAATAGAGCTTAATCAGATGTGACAAAATAAAATGAAATATAGACAGAATTAAACAAAACATGTGAGTGTTGTATAAAAGAGTGAACTTAAACCACTAAACAGAATAAAACATAAAATACTAGTTACATGACATACTAAAATCTGTTTGAATGTGGTTTGCCACATGACAGGTTTCATTATATCATTCATTTGACAAAAACAAAGAAGTTTTCTCCAGAGCCTAAAAGCAGGAGTATAACCAAGGTCACTGTGTATTAGATTTGCCGGTGCAGCAGAGCATGGCTGTGACCGCTGGGGCTGGGGAGGCTCTGAGGACATCACACACAGGCTCCTGGGTGAGTGCTGGGGCTCCAGCAGCGACTGGCACAACAGTGTGCTGGATAACTTCTGATGTAGGAATCAAAACTTCACCTAAGCTGATCTAGCTGCCAGCTCTTGGTCTTTCCAGTTCCTATCAGAGAAATGCTTATGGAGTACTGTGTTGGCATAAAACAAACCTTGTCAAGATTTCTCTGTGTGAGATTTATGCAGAGTGAAATAAAAGTGTGACATGGACACCTGATGCGTGAGTCTTCTGTATGAAGCATGACACTTGGCAAGAGAGACAGTGCTGAGCTCTGCAGACCTGCCAATTCGCACTCATTTGGAGTGACTCAGGCATTTTTTCCTGTTGGTTGTGCGCAAATATCCAGCTAAATAGCTCCTGAAGTTAGAGGGGGGTTTATGCAGTGAACGACTTTTCTAGAGTATTTTTTTAACAGTGCTTCTGTAGACATATGTTTTCCTTCTGTTCTTTAATCACAGTTAGCCTTTCAAAACAAAATCTATATGGATTTTGAACATGAATAATTAAAAGAATACATTCTGCTTTTGTCTCCTTGTCTTACAGAAGCACAAGATGATTTGGATCATCCTTTTTTGTTAAAGATCACTGTTTCACTGGGAAACAGGGGACCTAACCTTGACTCCTGGTTACTATGTCTTAGTTATGGGCAAAAGAGAAAGACAGCCATATGTAAAGCTAAGAATTTATTGTTAATGTAACATAGCAGACTAATAAAAAAAATACTGTTAGGCCACATGCAGCTGTTACAGAAAAAGGAGGAAAGGGAGGGGGGAGAAAGCCATTACACAAAAAGTCTCAATAAATAAAAAAGTAATCCAAGTAATAAATCTAAAGGTGTTGCATACACTACCGAGCACCTACCCCTTGCTTTGTCCCATTATGCTGCACTCCCACTGGCCCTGGGATTCCAGCCCGGAGGGAGGTTTTGGTGAGCCGTTCCTGTTGCAGGAGGGCTGTGGCACTGCTGGAAAGGAGCTCCTCTTTCTCTTTGCCTGGGAAAAGCACGATGCTGCTGTTGGGGATTTTTCATCCTCCTCACCTCGGGAGTGCTTGGGGCTCCCATGAAGTTGCTGATGTGTTTTTGTACCTTGCTCCTTCCCCACAGATCTGCAGCTCTGTGTAACCTCTGCATTTGCTGCCTTGCAGTCTCTCCTGTGTGTCGCAGACTGTTCCCTGTTTTCATCCTTACCCTTAAAAACTCTTCTGCCCCTCCCAGGCCAGGACCCGGGGCACGGTCACAGTGCTGGTGTTTCCCATGTCACCCTGTGCCCTCTCTCTGCAGTCAGACCGGTGCTGCAGTGTCACAGTAGGGTCAGAAACATGGAATGCTGCCCAGACCCACCACTCATCATTACAGTTTCTTTTAAAATTATAGTTATTTCACGTGACTGTACAAAGCTGAGGACCAGTAACACCAATTAGACAATAGCACTTGGTTCTTAAAAAAAGTCATCATTAGAGCTAAAAACAGAACTCCGGTGAGACAGGACAAGGCTGGCATGGCCGGAGGCACGGGCTGTTGGGCAGCACGGAGCCTGCTACCCCACAATCACTGCCAGAGCCTCTCCCACCTAAACAGATCAGCAGAGGTCTGGTTCCCACAGAATTGCCCATTGCTCCTGTCTTCCTTGTGCGCACTGATTTATACTGATGAGGGGATCATACTCACCCACCTGAGCAGGATAGCATAGAACAGTCTCACAGCTCCATGGAATTCAACTAAGTGAGATTTTTGAAGAGATGGAAAGTGAATGTGTATGTTTTCTTAAACTCAGTTTCTGAATGGAGACTGACATTAATCCTTTGGGTGCACTGAATGTAAAAACAGTAAAGGAAAAGGAAGTCTGAAATAGCAAAAATGCCGTGAAAAATTGCTATTGATCACCAGAGTGACTCTTTCAAAATCTATCACATTGAAGTTACCAAAGGAAAATCAGTCATGTTAGGAGAAGCAGTATGTCAATACAGCTGTATTTTAGAATCCTGGTGCTGCCAGAACTGCTCTGCACCATCAGTAGCAGTTTCTAGAGCCATGTTGGCACCGCTGCTTTAGGGGCCAATCTTTGTCACACAACTTATTACCATGGGAGTTTTTCTCTTAGGTTAGGAGTTCAGTGTGACCAGTCAAGCTTATCTTTCTATTAGTCCTATGTCACTGGAATAGGTAACTTCTTTTTTTTAATATATATGTATATATAATATGTAAATTATTAAGGGGAAAAATTGAAGCCTTGGAGAGCTGTTGGAAGCAGCACGAGGATTTATACAGTTTACTATTTTTATTTAGATTAGATTTTAGAAAGGAATTCTTTGCTGTGAGGCTGGTGAGGCCCTGGCACAGGTTGCCCAGAGAAGCTGTGGCTGCCCCTGGATCCCTGGAAGTGTCCAAGGCCAGGTCGGACAGGGCTTGGAGCAGCCTGGGATAGTGGAAAGTGTCCCTGCCCATGGCAGAGGGGTGGAAAGGGATGGGCTTTAAGGACCCTTCCAACCCAAACCATGCTGGGCTTCCATTATATGAATGTATGTGACTTTAATCAGTTCCTTTTTTTCTGCAGAGCAGCTCCTACCACGGACCTTCACATGAGTGTGACAGGGTGGAGCAGACTGACAGCTCCACAGAGCTAAACTCTGTGAGGTCAGGCTTAGAAAGAGCTGTACCGTAACGGGGGCACAGATATTTGCTTAATTTCCTGAGCACAAACTTTCTGATTTTTTTTAATTTGTTTTTTGTTTGTTTGTTTTTTAACACATCCTCCATTTGATCCATTAGGAGGAACATTAAAGCAGAATGTTCAGCTCATTAAGTTTCAGTCATGCAAGACTTTCATTCTCGGAATAAAAGCTCGTGCACTTGGAAATATTTGAAAAAAAGAGAATGTTGAAACTTGAACAGTTCCAAGGTACAATGGAATTGTGTGAAAGACTAAAATTCATTTGATAAAAAATAGCAGGTTCCACGTGCCAGGAAACATTAGGAGAGCATGCAAATGCAATTGGGTTTTCAGGCTTTTCACCAAGGTGTGGAAAGATCTGCAGCTACGTGAATCCAGGCTATTAAATACTTTTAATACCTACTGTTATTCTTTGACAGGTGTATAAAATCAGTCTTCTGACAAATTCTTCTCCATTTTTTATTTAGATAAAAAGTTCAGTAATTAAACTTTGCCAATGAATGTCAAATTTCAGTTAGTGAAAGAGAGAGAAAATGCAGA
Source organism: Callaeas wilsoni (assembly GCA_013398955.1). Classification (NCBI taxonomy): domain Eukaryota; kingdom Metazoa; phylum Chordata; class Aves; order Passeriformes; family Callaeidae; genus Callaeas; species Callaeas wilsoni. The sequence continues at coordinate 159,635 of VWPU01000371.1, read as the reverse complement.
AACAATCATTTATTACACTATATAATACCACTTCATTTTCATAGAAAGTGAGTTTCATTATCTTAGAGCTTAAGCTATTACTCTTTCTGCAGACATTTAAATGAAGAAATGTTTAGTCATAACAGAAACAGTTTGAAAAAATTGTTTTTATTTTAAGAAAGGCATTTTTCTGCTCTGATTTTCTCTGTTCTTTAGGAACAACTTTCCTGCTAAATAGGTGAAGCATAAGAAGTTTGTCTTTCTAAAGATTCAGTTAATTCAGTATTTTGCAAGGAAACAGCAGAAAGAGCACAGAAAGTGGTGAGCTGCTGAGTTACTAGACAAGCCTTTTCCTAAGCATAGAGATGATGGCTCAGAAAACGAGTTTTATGAAAGATTCATTTGAATTCGTGGATTTTTTTAAAGCCATACGGTGAGGTTGATTAGCACTACACTACAATTCCATATATTTTTGCTGTCAGAGTGTCAAAAAAGCAGTTGAAATTAAAAGAATTAGATACTGAATATTAAATATTTTTAATATATTAATGAAATATCCTTAACAGGTTGTAAGGGTGATGTAAAACGGAAGAATACAAAGGTGCAGATTATTAGTATTCCACACATGAATGATGTAGGTTTTCTTTGAAGTCGCCTGTTAAAAAAAAAGAGGGCTTGTTGCTTGAGCTACATGTCTTCTGAAAATAGATACATTCCTGCCCTTCCAAGACTTCTCCTATTTTTGCATAAGTAAAAGCAGCTTGAAGGAAAGTCTGATTTGTCCCTTGATCATCCCTGGTAAAACTGTTTCTTACGGACAGCTTTAGGACAGCAGCTGCTCCTACTCCACTGATGATACAGTAGGTACCTTTTAGTGATGAGATAGGATCAACTTTTTAGGACCATAATGATTTCTGCAAGAAACAGCAACCTGTGCTTACCCCAGCCTGCACGTGTGCTTGACGTGACTTCTCACTGCGGCTGCTGCATGACCTGACCGAACTCTGGAGTAGTGGCAAAGCTCCCATCAGAAATATGCTAGCACAGACTTTTTCGGTTATTTTGTACTGCTTCAGAATGCCCAGTGATTCATTTCAGTTTCAGAAGTCATGGGTTTGAACCACAGTCAGATTCTGTATTTTGTTGGAAAGATCCTCATTGTATCCAAAGTAGTGAAAAGCTGGATTATAGCTGTTCTCGGTACCAGTTCATCCCTGAACACAGCGACTTGTTCAAGTTGAGTGACTATTACAGTCTTTTTGTTCCTAACAACTTGTCCATTTGTCCAAGTACCTAAACTTTCTTGCCTTTTTACTTCCTGGTAGATGCACCATAAATACTGTATTTGTGAGATGTTTGGCTCTAACCAGTCATTTATTTTACAGATCAAAGAAACAAATATGTTGTGATTCTTTTTTACTTCACAGTGTCAGCAGAGCATGAATAGATTAATATGTACAGAACTCAGAAATGTAAAGTTTAATTATTTAGAAACATTTTAGCTCACGTTAATTGGCAGCTGCATGCAAACCCTTTGTTGCCCAGCCAAACAAGTCTTGACTCTGCAAGAACAGTGACTGCACTCATCAGCCAAGGAGAGAACTTGGTGCTCTTTTCAGTGGAGCTGCTTTTGGTGACTGCTGTCACTTCTGTCATGGACTGGGAAGGAGAATGGTTCCTAAGGCAAAGCTGGGGAGGGTTTGCCGTGTGTAAGGGAGTGCGTAATAGGAACCTTGAAACTTGGTGTACCAAAAAACCCCACTGACATATGGATGTGCCAACCCCACTGACATACGGATGTGCTGTATCATGTCATACACATCATACCAAAAAACCCCTCTGACATACAGATGTGCTGTATCACTCATACACATCATACCAAAAAACCCCACTAACATACGGATGTGCCAACCCCACTGACATACAGATGTGCTGTATCACTCATACACATCATACCAAAAAACCCCACTGACATATGGATGTGCCAACCCCACTGACATACAGATGTGCTGTATCACGTCAGACACATCTGTCTCGACTGGTGCTCGCTGCTCTCTGCAATCCCAGGGAAAGCAGTCACTGTCTGTCCCAGGCTTCTGTCCACCTCCATGGAGCACTTGGATGCAGCTTTAGTCAGAACTGGTTCGTTTTCTTTTGTATCCCTATGGCTGTCTGTTCTCACAGTGATCTTTAGGGTTATAAAAGGCAAAATATGTCAGTATGTGCTGGAAGAGAACCCATGTTTGTCAAGGAGGGAACAGTAATTAAAGGTAGAGGGCACAGCCATTGTAGTTGACGTTAACATGTTTGTATCAGCAAACAAACAAATTTAAATGAAATCGGAATTTGCCCTGAACGTCAATGTGAATAATATTGTGATGCTTTAATTATTTGAAGTTAGATAAAAGTATCAAGCTAATGTGAAGTGTAAATTACTGTCTCAGGATAAATAGATATTGAAGAGCTTATTCTTCTGTTGAATACATGAAAAATGAAAAGCACAGTGTATTGGTAGAAAAGGCGGTTTCTATTTCAGAAACACCTTTGGGACTGATGAACTGCCTAACTTCAATCTGAAACGAAGAAATTTCATTGAAAAAAGTGAAATGCAAAATTGTAGCTTCACTTGTCATGTATTATCTTGCCTATGTCTGTTTTATTCTTTTTCTTAGAACTTGCCTTTTATTATCGTTTTAATCACCTTGATGGGTGTTATTATAATCGCAAAATGTCAGCCTGGGGAAAGTGATAATCTCGTCATTATTTTGTTTCAATGTCACCTTCGCCAATTCATGCTTAGCTGCTATTGAAAATTTTGGTGTCAATCTGTGATTAGATGCCAGGTGTGATGTGGCCAGTATTTACAGGCCAGCAGTGCTTCAGTATTCCTGTTTGGAATTAACTTCCTCATCGACAAGCACTCACCTGAATGATTTTTTTCCTTTGAATATTTTTCTTGGATCTTAAAATTCTGATAGATAAATAGTTTTGTATCAATAAATGACATAGATAATTCTTCCTGGCAGTTTGGAACAATTTTCTGTGCATGATCACAGGCAGATATTGTTCAAACATCTCTAATATGAATTTAGAAGTTACTTTTCAAGACATTATTCCATTTTAACTATCTTAGCATTCCAAAACCTTTCCTGGAAATTATCATCACAGACACTAATTTGATGTTCTCAGTATCTGCTTAAGAAAAAAGCTATTTCATCATTTATATTTTATTTGGGATACATTTGAAATGAGATAAGTTTAGTAAATTATTCAAAAATGTAAAGGATTACTCAATAAAGTTTTGCATTCTTAGTTGCAGTGCATCAAAGATGAACTATTAAAAAGAAGGCCCAGTTAACGCAGCATAAAGATGATGCATGAAATGTGACATCTCTTTAACATTGAGAGAAAACACTTCCCTCCATTGAGTGCTTTACAGCTAATGCAAAATATTGACACAGCCCTATTATACCAAACAATAGACTGCTTTCAGAAAGATAATTTTATAGAAGGGGTAGTATCATGTGATCTTATTAATATTTATGAAATATGATAACAGAAAAAAGGGAATTGGGATAGCGCTGCTATCTTTATAGACCCTATCCATTTCAGCTTCAAAATGTTTTTCATTTCACACATCAGACACTAATTAGCAAATATCTAATTAGTGTTAGAAGAGTAATCGCTCATGGGAGTTGTTGAGGCTTTGAGCTTTCATGCATGCAAAAATAGTGCCACTTTAGGTACATTTGTTAAGGTACAGTAACTTTAACTTTTCTTTTTCTCTGAACTGCGTGAATTAAAATAAAAAGCAAAATTAAGCTCCAGTAATTGGGGGTGGGAAAATGAATGCATTCATAAAGAGTGAGGCAAGATCCAGAAAAATTAAAATGTAGGTATTTTGAAACTTCCGCAGATGCTGGTAAATTCACTAGACCAAACAGAATATAATATTAATTTGATTTGATTCTGCTTTCCAGGTGAAAGACTATCTGTAATGTTCCTCTTTACAAAGCAGATAACTATATATACCCCAAATGAGTGGAACACACAATGCAGCCAAGGATGGAATAATCAAAATGCTATCGGAATTCTACCTTTTTAAGTTTTATAGTTCAAGTGTGTCACGGTGATAAGTTTCTTGTTATGAATATTAATTTTTAAGTTATGTGGGTTTTATTTTGCATTTTCTTTTATGAGAGACATAAATTCTATATGAACAGAATCTACCTTAGTAGTTATTTTGTCACAGAGCGGATAAATACATCTTAGCTAGAAACAGAGTGTTCAGTACAGAGCATTGTGCTTCTGTCAGCATCAAAAATACAAATGTGAAGGAGGAAATAAAACCAACTATTTCTCACACCTGGTTTTAGCAACACTTCTAAGCTCACTCTAAAATAACACAAGCAGGAGCCTGATTTTGAAAACAGACAGACTGTAAGAAATGTATGAAAATAATATTAATGATAAAATATATAGATACTGTTTAAATATGCAACAAAATATTGAAAAGTGCTGGAGGACTGAAGAATCAGTCTTTTTGGATTCTGACAAATTTGATAGCACAACCCTTTTTGCTCAACTTCCTGAAAATGAAATGTCTGTCTATCGAATCTGAGTGCATTCTAATTCATATTCATAAACATTTTTCAATGTTTACTATCAGTTTAATTTTAAAGATAATGTGGGTTCAAACTGAAGCTTTTAGATGGAGAAAAAGCAATTCTTCTGTGATCTCCACTAAATTGATTTCCATTTCAGTGGAAATGGCTTGTCCTGAAGTTTCAACAGTCCTCAGCACAATGTTTCTTCCTAATGATGCAATATTTGCGCAGTATCAGATTGTCATATTCTCCAGAATCTGGTTCCTAAATATTAGGGAAATGGAATAGTCTATTTTGTTAAGCAGCTGAATGGAAAACAGATGTAAATAAACAGCATAAAGGCTGGATGTACTTAATTTTTCTCCTGTTCAGGCAGCCAGATCTGCATGGGGTTAACACCTATGTCCCAAATTTATTCATAAAGCCACCAGTAGGTCAGCAACACAGAAGTGACTATCAACTGTTTGATCAAGTGTCAGCTTTTTAAAAATCTTACCCATCATACTGCTGAGCAAAATATTTATTCCCCAGACTTAATCCAAGCAAACTCTTAATTACAGGGTTTTTTACCTTTTGTTGGTTTCTGTCTCAGCTTCTTTTAAAACCACTGTGAATTCCTAAGCTTGGGTTACTGAGTACAGCTGAAATTTTTAAACATGTGAATGAAAATGAGGCGTGACAAAAGGTGCTTAGATTTCTGCTTGAGGACTTAATAGAAATGTTGAGGGGAGAAAAAGAAAAGTTTTGAAAGAGACCTCTGGAAAAGGAAGGAGATGGTGCTTCTGTGCACTGAATCTGTGAAAATGGAAAAATGAGTGTGTTTTATAGAAGCTTCCACGCGTGGCTTAACAGCATTATTGGAAATGGACTGATTTACACTGGTATGGTCTGCTGATGTTCCTTGGAACTTAAGGGGGCATATCAGCACATTTTTTTTATCATCTGAATGCTGCTCAAATAGTTTATCTAATGGAAGCTTTCCATATATTGTGACTTTTCTAATTCCGACCACTGTTTACGGTAACGATGCTCAGCTCCAGCGCGGCTCGGAATTGCAGAGTGTTTCCTTAGGAAAGGTTTCTGCCACCAGCTTCAGTTCCAGATGAGAACATTAAAGAAGAGGCAGGCGAATTACTTGAAGCAAATTTGAGAATAAAACCTTCTTTTCCAAACCCCAGTCGGCTTCTCCAGTCACTTGTCCTCGCTACCATATTATCTGTACCAGAAATGAGAATCTTACTCAAATATTAAAGCATATACTGCTGGGTTTAGGTAAGAAATCTTACTGTGGAGGTTTTTTTCTTGTTTTAAGGCTGTAGTTGGTCAGGAATTGCTATAAAATAGAATACATAATGCTTTTATAAAAATATATTTTTTTAAATTTTTAACATAATTTTTTTTTTTAATACGTATTTAGTTTAAATTTATCAGATGCTGGAAAAATTTGACATGGGAAGGTTTTCTTCTGTTGAATAGTAATTTTTTTGTTAGGTTGTGGGGTTTATTTTTATGTTTCTTTAAACATGGGAGGCGTCATTTACTTCTTTTGAATGCCACACACTTGTCAGAGCAGGGCAGGTTTTGGCAGGACAAGAATTTTCTCATGTAACTTTTGGAGAATGTCTGTGTTAAAACTCCACTGAGAGATGAAAGAAGAACCAGCTGATAGCAGGAAGGCTGCAGGACTCTGGCTTTCTTCTTTCCTCAAAGACTGAGCTAATCATCTCTCTGTCAATTTGAGCGTCCTCATTTATAACTCAGCACCTGTAGGCTTTATTCCTGCTCGCCTTCCAAGTAATTGACACGTCAAGGAAAACGCAAGAGCAGCCCCTCCATGGGTAACAGGGATACTGAGGCACCGCTCTTACCCCTCTTCAGAGGATCTCTGGAAATGCCTTCGGTGGATCCATCCCTTTGTGCCATCTTGTGTCAGTCCAGAGCAAGGGGGTGTTATTTCATTTTAAGCCCTTTTTTTTTTTTAAATCAACGTGAGGTGTGCTCCATCTACCCAGACTTGTTGGTCTGTATGGACTCTATGTCGCTGAATAATAGGCAAAATGAAAAAAGTGAAAATTGTAGAATTGTTACACTGGGCAAAACAAAAATACTGATAAAGAACACCTTCATTAGAATGTTTTTCAGTATTTGTAAGAAGATTTCTGTTAAGTCAAGCAGATGGAATCAGGCTTGTAAACATCAATTTATGGAATATTTTGCAGGTGTTTAACATCTGTCTCAAACAGTTGACAGTATTTCCACACAGCTTAATTAGCAAGGTCAAAAATCAAAGATATGTTTATAAAGCAACAGTGACCAGATCATAAATATGAATCATAAATAGATTCTTGATATCCCATGATGATTTATTGCTTGTGGAAAAAATCTCATTTTATTTAATTTTTCTCTTGTTGTAAAGATATACTAAAAAAATAATGTTTTGTGCTTGATGTAGTGACATAGTTAGGACATTAAAGGCAAAACCATTCCTTTGGGGTCTTTATTTATTGTATTTCTTACATTTAGATTGTGTTAACCTTGTGGGTTTAACCTTTCTCTGTTACAAAAAGTTACCTTGCAGAAGCATTTCCATAAATATAAAAACCTTTATTTAAGTCACTTGAGGGCGTGGCTTCAGCAGAGAAAGAAACTTCATCATTCCTTAACTTTTTGGTTTTGATTCTTGAGAAAGTTGGTTTTGAAAAATCCAACTGTACTTAGACTTCTTTTACTTTGTGTGTGTTAAAGGAAAACAATCTTGGAAGTAAAATATTTTGTCTTCCAGAATTCATGGAGTTGTCATTAAGGTTATTCAGCTCGTTGAAATTATGTGTCGCAATGTTATGTCTTAGTGAAAAAAAAAAAAAAAGGGATATATTCCAAATGAAGAAAAAACCGGATCTTTTGATCCAACCCAAATGCTTCTTTGAACAAGAGTTAAAACTGAGTTGGGGTCATGAAATAACAGGTGTCCACTTATTGAAGGTGATAAACTTGATAAGGAAACTGGAGCAGATGAATGTTGTCTTTGGGGAAGCATGCTTGCCCTTTTCAAAAGCACAGATTTTAAGTCTGGACTCAATCACAGAAATGCCTTGGCTTGCCATGATGTGTAGATCACAACTAGAACAGGTAAATGTAATTTGTATAAGCATATAAATCATTGAGTGTGATTTTAAGTACCCTTAAATGAAGTAGATTTGTCTCATAATATTCCTATTAAGTAGGTAAATATCACTGATCCTCATTATTTAGAGATCAGGTGGCATTAGCAAACACACATTATATTTCAGCAACAGAGTTTCCAGCTTGTCAGTTTGAATGTAAGGATCATTTTGAAATCAGTAGTGAGGAGTTCTCCATCTCCCACGTAATTAAATCTCTTTATTTTCTATTTCCGTTTCTGTAAAGTGAGAACAGGAATACTATGTGCAAATTCAACCTAGAAATTCACAGAACAGTTTTTGCTGCCTTTGAGATCCCAAATGGATATAGCCAACTGTGTGGTACTGTTCTGAGGAAAAAATTCTCCCTGTGTAAAACTTCTTCTGCGCTGTAAAACCCACCGAAGTCGTGAAAGCACCAAAACGGGTTTGATGATGATGACTGAATCCCAGAGCTTTCTAAGATTGTAGGTGACTGTGCTAGCAGCACCAGCTTTAGTTAATCTATAGCTATTTCAGTTTCTTCTACAATCAGTACAGAAGCACAATTAAACTCTTTGGCAGAAGCATATGTGGAGTATGACAGTATACTCAGCATACAAAGATTTGTATTTAAGACGCGCAAAACAAAATAAAAAATCCTTGGTTCATATTTATCCACAGGATAATTAGATTTTCAGGAATTTAGTTGGGTTTTAAGAGACAACCTTATTTATTTCTCTCATGTAAATGAGTGCTTTTAACATACAGCCTCAAATAAAGCCCCCTTATTCCAGACTGTAATGTAATGACAGTGTAGCGGTTTGGTTATCCCTGGATGTCTTTATTTGCTTGATCAGAAGTACAACCAGGTGGTACCATCTTCTTACAACAATTTTACTTCCCTTTCAATGAGCGTGGCTCATTTGAAGTTTGTGAAAGGCATATCTGTATGGAATTCATAGGATTTCATGTTGTGATACAGCAAGGAGACTTGCTAGAAATTGCCTGTTTCAGGCTGATGATGCAAAACTAGACATCTGTTAAATTAACATCTATCTAACATTTCTGCCTTTCAGTCAAATGCATTCAAAAAATTTAAATGTTTTTTATCTGTCAAAACAATCTGTCACAAGATATTTATTTTTTTGGTATAATGGGTTACTTAAGGAAAGCAGCATATGGTTGAGTGAGCTGCACCTATGCTGCAGCTTCCCCAGCCCTGTACTACCTGTGGACTACTGGAAGGTGTACAGGCTTAAATTATTACTTTTTAAAATTTAAATAAATAGAGCAGAACTTTGTATTTCCTAACCTGTTGGATCACTTTATAATTTCTGTTTCAAATTTTTTAAAAAAAGCAATTTTGGTAAAGAAACCTTAGGAAATGTTGCCCTGCCTTTTTGTCTTAGAGCAGTCCATAGGATGGTAAGTACATCCTGCAATAAACCACAGTTGGAACAAGCCTGCATTCACCTACTGGTTTGTTTCTTTCCTCAATTTAGGCTATTCATTACTTCTCACGTAGAGGAGGATATAATAACACATTAGCAATTACAATTATGCATAATTTTAATAAAAACCTGTAATAACAGGTCCTAATAATGACCAGAACCAAAAAGCCTTTAATGCAATATATAGTGCTGCATTGTACTGGGTTCTCATTCATCAGACTGGGGTTTGTGTGTCTTGGTAACGTTCTGGGTCTGCTTTTATGTGCCCCTTTCAGTCTCATAGCAGCGTGCCCTGCCCTATCCTGCAAGAATAGTACCGAGATTTTTTGCAGATTAAATTCACACTAAAATCCTGGCCTCATTAAAGTCAATGGGTCTGCTACCTCCAAGTCAATGAAACCTAAACTGACTGCTTGCATCAATATTTTCTGATGGACAGACACACTAGAAGTCCAACGTTAAAGCTGTTTAAGTAATTTCTTTCAGAATTTATTTGTATACATTTCTTCTACTCAGGTTTTGATTTGTGTATGCTTGAAAAATGGGGTTTTGTTTTGCTTTTCCCAGTCCCACGGCACATAAAGCATGTGTGAATATGAGATATTTTGCTCTGGGAATAGTCAGCAGCTTGCAGAGGGGTGAGAATGGAAGTTCTGAGGATGTGATGTACTTCACCCCTAGGGAGATGAGAAATGTGTCACCCACACCACTACAGCCCTTCAGGGAGCATCTTGCATTGTTCATTCATGGTTTAGTTTGGATTTAGGTTCAAGGCAGGAAGAGTATAAAAATATTGCAAGAAGTCACTGTATTTCATTAGTTATTAACACAAAACTGTCCATTCCTCTGGGAGGAATTCTGTGGCCTCCGGTGTCACTGTGGTGTTTTCAGAGACAGGATCTGAGCATGGAGAACATATGGGGACATAGACTATGGAAATCATTCACTTAAATGTCACTTCTGTCTTAGATTTGTCATCTAATTTTAATATGTTGAATGCCATGAATATGTTTGATTGTAGTTTGCTTTACAGTGAGTTGTATTTCTTACTACTGACTGCTGCCAAAATACATACATGATAATTATAATTATGGGGGATTTTTAAAAGCTAGTTGTTTTAATTTTTGTTTTAAAAATATGCTATGTGTATTACAGGTGCAGAAACTCTTTTAGGGTTTTCAGGGGAGTTTAGAAACAAGTTTACTCTAGTAAAGACTTGATTACAATGAGGCAAATGGTTCTACTATCAGAGAAAAGTGCAAATTTTAAAGATTACATTATAAGCCAGTGTACATTGCTAGAGCCCTGTGGACTTCAGTAGAGTTTGTAGCATTTTAGGATTTTGGCATGTGGGAATAAAAAACTCCATCCAACCCACTGAACATCTCCAGGCAGCAGTACCCTCTGTTCTCCCACACCTGCTCCGAGTTTCCTCCTTTCCCCTCCCTCCTCCTGCCCCAGCTCTGTAGCAGGATGCAGGCTGTCCTGGCCAGATCTGATGGAACAGGCAAGTCTTGGCTTGTGTCAGAACCCTTCTGGCTGTAGGGGCCTGTTCTCCACTCATTTGAGGGAGTTTGTGAAACTTCTAGGCATTTCAGAGCTTTGAGATTCACACGAGTTTGTGTGTACCCAGCTGACTGAGTATTTCAGGGAAGGACTGACGGAGAAGCAGATCTGCTCAGAGACACAAGAAGAATGTACCAATGTTAGTTAATGTTTGATTCCTAAAGCCAGTGGTCTAGAAACTAGAACTTTGTTTTTCCTCTTTAATGTTGCTCTTCTGTCTGTTCTGTAGGAGTCATGAGATACTTTGAATACACGAAAACTTTGAAGTGTTGATATTTTTAGTCGGACTGTGACAAGCTGAAGCATGAGCCTTGCCTTTTCTGGGCAGAGGTGGATTGGCAATAATCTTTAGCAAAGGTGACAATAATCATTACAGCCTCAGGGCTGTACTGCAAGTCCACTGTAGGAGCAGGAAGCATAGGTATTAACAGGTTGGGTTTTTCCTACACTGCTTAATAAAACGAAACCTGTGCTTTTGTTTGATATGCTAATAGCAGTCCCTTTTGTTTGTCAGGGAAATCCTTCCTATGCTGCAGCTTCCTTCTGCTCTGACACGCCCTAAGCTAATCAATGGCAAGTTGATCCTAATATCCACGATGCCAGTCAGTCCCCTAAGAGTGAAGGGTCGCTCAGAGTCTCCAGCTTACCCTGCTCCCACGCTGGGCTGCTGCTGTCATCCTGGTTTCCTCTCATCCTCCCCTCGTAAGCCTCAGTCTGTGGCTTCCTCGGCACACTCCTCCCTCTGCAGAGGGTACTAAGGCACACTGGGCTTTTCCAGAAACTGCTCTGGGCAATGGCTGGTGTGGGGGTTTTCCCAATCTGAAACTGAGACCATGTCATTCCCACCTGGCAGGCCAGGCAGTGGAGGTTTTTTCTGGCTCTGTTTGTGCTGGCCCAGTAAAAGCCGTGCAAGCAGCAGAGCCTGAGAAGCTCCAGCATTACAGTGTGGGCAAGGTACCTCCAGGCTTAGGTACAAAAAATCTGAAGAGTAAGAAAATGGTTTTAAAGTGCTTCTGCCTTAAAATGTATTCTTGGCTTTCCCTTTATCTCTCTCTTCTTTTTTCTTATTCTTAAATGAATACTGTTCTGAAGAAGCAGATTTTGGGAGCATTGTGCTGGGAACAAAAGGATTCTTTCAAAGACTTGTTGCTCAATCTTGTTTACAGGATTTTTTCTTTTCCTGAAGCCTTCTAAAGTCTTCTCAATTATTCTCTTCCCTAATATATTCATATTTGCTGGAATAAAACTTGCTCTATTTTGAGGAGGACTGCACCAAGTGCAGTTGTTCCCAGTGTTTTCTGGGCGAAACGTTAGCTGAGAATACTGGCAATGACACTTCTTTTCCCAGATCTCTCTGTGCCCTCCCATTCTCACCACAACTTCTGCTGCCTTCTCTCTTCTTCCTCTGTGGCAGGGCTGCTGCAGCCGCTTCCTTGGCCAGCTCTGCTGCTGCTGCTGCTGCTTTCTCCTTGACCTCCCAGCTCTGCCCTGCCCAACAGCCGAGCCAGCCCCTCACAGCAGAGTCTGAATGATCCAGGTTGACTCTACACTGCGCTTTTTAAGGCATTTCAGGCTGTGTTGAGAGCATGTTTTCCTTCCAGCATTTCCTGTTTTAGCCTAGTTTCCTTGTGTTTTGACTTCTGAGGCTCCCTGCCTCTCCTGCCAGGTGCCAGGTGTGTCACACACACCTCACACCTGGGTGGGCGAGGAACCATTGCACTCGTCCACGTGGCATTAATAATAATTATGTTCATAATCATCTTTGGGAATACATTAATATTGTCTTCTTACATATGCATTAGGTTAACACTTAGCTAAATAATCATAATTAGCAACTTGAAAATTTAGTGTAAGCATTAGTTATTAAACCCTTAAATGAGTCCTGTGAGGTATCATTACGACCATTATATAAACTGAAAAAATTGACCACATCAAAGATAATTGTCTTTCCCAAGACCCAGCAATGAATCTCAAACTGAGATGTGATTTGATCTCCAAGGCTCTGTTTCAGCCATGGTTTTTGCATGCTTTAAAACACTCACTCCCAGGAGTTCAATGTAACTTGTCTGAACAATAAAAATGTTATTGTTTACATTCTATTTTCTAGTCATCATAGAAGAAATAAGTTGTCAGTACTAGCCCTCTGTTTTTTTGGGGATCCCTACCGCAAATAAAAATATTTTTGGGGGATTTAGGATGGCTTCTGTATAACTCTATTAGTAGTTGTAACCTTAGGTGTTGTTTTCTACTTTGAAATAGAATTACTGAAGCAAGATATTACCTTGAAAAATGACAAGCTCTGTTAGAATGCTGCTGAAAGTTAACCCAAATGGCACAGAAATGTCATACATAGCTGATTATAATCATGCTTCTGTGTAGAATGTTATTTTTGTATATTGCTCTGGTCTGTTTATAACCATTAAGAAGGGAATTATGCACTGTAATGTGTCTAGATTCCAAGGAAGTTATTTGGCCTGTACATTATGATTTTTATTTGTTGCTTGGCTGCAGGACAGCATATGGAGTCATTATCCACTTAATAACCGAAATAGATGCAACCTCCCTTCCCCCGGTGAGCGTGGGTATGGGAGGAGGCAGCATCTGTCACCTGTGCAGACAGACTGAGAGGGGCAGGGGCAGGCAGGGCTCTCATCTCTGCCTTTTCCAAGAAGAGTTCTTTGCTTCTGGGTTTTTTGGTTGGTTTTTGTTGTTTGGAGGTTTGTTGTTGTTTTTTCTTTTACTACCTGGAATATCAGTTTGCTAGGAGGGTGTGGGCACTGCCATGGGAATGTCTCTTTGCTCTGGTACAGAGCTCTCTCCTGCCCTTTGTCGCCCGTAGAGGTGAGCTCGGCAGTGTGCAGGGACAGCAGGGCATGCTTGGGCTCTGGGAAATTTGTGTGCCAAAGTACGAAAGATACAGCTGGGGAGGTGAGTTTGATGTACTTCGAGGCCATAGAGGAACTGGCTGAGTTAAGATTCCAAGCAAGTGATTTGCTTTCAGACTGAAACAGTCACGTATTGAGTGAGGTCTTTGTAGCCAGAGCAAAAGTATTTCCATGTTTGCATGTTGTTCTTTGGAATATGTACTGATTCTGCATGTCCCTGTCTCCCTCTGTTGTTCAGTTTCCTACTCTTTTTTATGTGCTTTTTCATGGATTTTTTTGGTCTTGCTGAATTCTAATCAAGTCACTAATGGGGCAAATAAATTTTAACAAGGTTTTATTTGATTATAACTTCAATTGTTCAGCTTAGACTCATGTAAACGTCGTTTGGGGTTTTTTTTTCATTCATCAGCGATGTGGCTAAAAATTCACTGGAATCCTGTCTTTAAAATTGTTAATTTAAAGTGAAAACTATAGTCCTTAATTGTTCACATTACTAGCAGCCATCAGTTGTGCTCATTTTGGGTTTTATGCATGACCTAAGCCCATAGTTTATACCTGGGCCACTGAGAAAATAAAAGATCTATTTCTTCAGGCACCTACAGCATCAGCCTTGTCATGCTGATGACTGTGGCGAGACAGACTTGCCATTAGTGTTGGCCCTTTGGCATCTCTTTTTGATCGGTGCGCCCAGCCGGGCTGCTCAGGTATTCATGGCACATCGCAGCCGCAACTGGTATCCGAAGGATCTCTGCTCTGCTCTGGCTGGAGCTGTGTCTGCTCAGCCGCTGTCAGTCCTGGTTTGTATCACATCCCGCTCCTCTCCCCTCTGACCCTCCCTCGGCAGGCCCGGCAGGCGCTGCCCGCAGCCCTCCGGCTGCGGCATCCGCGGCGGCGTCCGCCGGGTCCCGGCCGTGCCTGGGGCTCGCCCGAGGGGCTGCCGCGGGTGCCGCGAGGCGTTCCTGGGCTCCGCCGTGCCGCTGCCCCGGCCCAGCGTGGCCATCGCCTCTCGCTGCAGGGAGAAGCCGCGTTCCGGACCCCGGGGCGGGGATCCTGGCCGTGCCCCGCCGCGCAGGGGCCGTCCCGAGCGCCCCAGGGGCGGCTCGGCCGTGCGGGGACAGCGCCCGCTCCCCAGGGGCCCTTTCGGGGCCGGACGGTGCCGGGGCCCGCGGGCTCTGCCCGGAGCCGCGAGGGACGTGGGGCGAGGTGGGGCGAGGCAGGGCGGGCAGCGGAGCGGCTCCGCTCCCTCCGGCCGGGGGTCAGGCGGGGCATGGCCTCAGGAGCCGGGCTGCTCCGGCAGCTGCTGCGGCCGAGCTCCACGGGTAAAGAAAAGCAAGTACAGCAACAGCTATCCTCCCTTCCTTCCCCCCAGAAAAATCCAACAAACCAAAACAACCAACAAAAAATCTCGTCACGTAGCAGGTTGTGTGCCTGCTCATGGGCAGGGGGACTGGAACTAGGTGATCTTTAATCCAAAGCATTCTGTGTTTGTATGAAAAATCCCACAGCCAGAGCAAAACTCGGAATTTCTGTCTTCTCCTCGCTTTTCTCCCCCGGGTAGGGGGAGAGAGAGCATGGGGTTCCTCTGTCCAGAGCACCTTTGTGTGTAAAGAGGTTTGGTCTGCAAAGAGCCCGAACCTTAAGGGAGTGCTGCGTTAGAGATGAACATCCCCAGAGTGAAACCCCCAGCCTCCCATCCCTGGCAGTGGAGATGCCACCTGTCCAGCTGAGTGTTAAACTCAGTTTTAATGGTTTAGGGGGCAAGGCATTGTGTTTGTAGCTGAACAGCTCAAGCACTGGCATCCTCCTTATTTGCTGTTTTAGTAAATATCGGATGTCACAACAAAACTGGTGCCCGTGTTAGGGCGTTAGTGAGTGGTGCGGCTCTGGTTTGGCAGGCTCAGCCTCCCTGCTGACCCTTCTGGTAGCTCACTGGGCTACATCTGAGCAGGCATCTCGGTGCGAAGAGGTGTCTCAGAGTATGGCACAGCAGAGCACTGGGGCGTTTGCCTAATCCCATGAGCTGCCTTGGGACCTGCAGGCGAGGTGCAGCCCTCCAGGCGAGGTGCAGCCCTCCAGGCGAGGTGCAGCCCTCCAGGCGAGGTGCAGCCCTCCAGGCGAGGTGCAGCCCTCCAGGCGAGGTGCAGCCCTCCAGGCGAGGTGCAGCCCTCCAGGCGAGGTGCAGCCCTCCAGGCGAGGTGCAGCCCTCCAGGCGAGGTGCAGCCCTCCAGGCGAGGTGCAGCCCTCCAGGCGAGGTGCAGCCCTACAGGCGAGGTGCAGCCCTCCAGGCGAGGTGCAGCCCTACAGGCGAGGTGCAGCCCTACAGGCGAGGTGCAGCCCTACAGGTGAGGTGCAGCCCTCCAGGCGAGGTGCAGCCCTCCAGGCGAGGTGCAGCCCTCCAGGCGAGGTGCAGCCCTACAGGCGAGGTGCAGCCCTACAGGTGAGGTGCAGCCCTCCAGGCGAGGTGCAGCCCTCCAGGCGAGGTGCAGCCCTACAGGTGGTACTGCACCGCGGCTGTGTGCCTGGGCGAGGCCGAGGGGAGGCAGTGGCTGCGCCTGGGGAGCGGGAGGGGCCGGGATTTCCCTGCCCAGGTGTCCCTGCAATGGGGAGTGCTGGCTGCTGTCACTGGGTCAGCTGAGGGAGGCACAGCTAACGGGGCACAGGTGTTGGCATTTCCCAGCTCTCCACCCCTGCAGCCTGGGCCTCCCCAGAGCTGGTCTGTGCAGCCTAAATGCGAGTGGGTCACCATTTGTCTGCTGTTTTTCCATGGATATCATTTCAGTACTGTAAGTAAGAGAAATTTATGCGTCTTTAGTGTTGGGTGACTTATCCAGGACTAACATATTCCTCCTGCTGTCTTTATGGTAAACATTTGTTTTATCTTGTGGACTTTAAGCATCAGCAGATGTCGAAAGTATTTCAATAGCATCCTTTCATTGTTCTTAAAGGACCTCTTTATAAGCATAAAGAAATATTTCCGTTCTGGTGAATGTGTTGGAACTACTTAGGCCTTGGATCAGACATTACTTATGATGTTACAATGGGTTTGGCTAATTTGTAACAAACCGAGAAGCATCTTGAAAATGAAATTCACAGTACTATGTGCTTCTTCACACATTTTGTTTCTTTGTCATGAACATGTATTGCTTGATGACAATTAATAGCCTGTGAATTTGGCTGACAGCAAACTTGTTAGTTGAGACAAAAACTAGGTGCTACAGTAGAGATAAGTGCAACAGAATGCTTATAATATGCTTTATGATTTATGTTTTGTCTGGCTGTCTCATATCCTTTATGCTAAAAACCCCCAAAACAGCAGTAGCATAGGTATTGCTTTACAGTATTATAGTTACTTTGAAACCTTAATCAGCAGAAAATCTATAATGAATAAAGTTACGTAAAATTTCATCAGGGATCCAAGTGTTTCTCCGTTGAGTTCAACAAGCACAGTTTAAATGGAGAAAAATGGAGAGGAAAAAAAATAAATAGGAGGTTCAGGGAAAGAGGAAATGGAAGTTATTAGACAACTTGAGCACTATAAGATTTTGTCCATGCCTTCTCGTTTGGTGGGGTTTTTTTGGTTTTGGTTTTTTTGGGGGGAGGATTTTTGGTTTCGTTTTGTAGGTTTTTTTTTTTTTACAAATTGTACTTCTTAAATGTTGTGCTTTTGGTGTGCATTAAGATAAGCACTTTCTGGAAGGTGTATGTGGTGACTCTGCCATGTTGTATAATGTAGTTAATATCTATTCCTGGCAGCTTCCAGAGTTTTTTTTTTTAGGTATTCAGTACCTGAAGTTGTACCATTTTATCCCAGATTTCATAAGTAAGGATGAGGTAATTGTAAAAGAGCATTGGCTGATAAGTAAAGTTTTGAATTGCGTCCGTCATTGTCACAGGAGAGAGCATGTCAAAAATGACAATGCCTGTAATAAACTGGCTGGGTGAAAAATAGTAAAAGTAAAAATAGTTCTCTCTTCTTTTCGCGTTAATTACTTTTTCACTTTGTCAGAAACTGTTTGTGGGAAAGCTTTTGCTTTAATGAGTCTGTCTTCATAAAGTTGAAGAACATTTCAAATAACAGCCAGATAGCTCACCCCATGCTCTTAGTCAGCTGTATGAAAGATGTGGCACAGTCTCAACTGAGTTTCCATGGAATCAAAATCTGTATATTCTAAAGAAAAAGACATCTAGGGGAAAATATAAGAATTTTATTATTAAATTTGGATCATTTTTGAATACAGCAAATTACTTATTATCGAAAATTTTAAGAGAATGGATATATCTAGAAAGCCATATCTTGCTATTTATAATCTGATCTGGTTGCATTTCAGAACTGTGAAACAGTTGTCATAAAACCAGACCTAAAATGTGCATTTAAATATTTTTTTTTTTACATTTTAATCATCTGTAATGTCATACTCACTTTTTATAGCATTTTTAATATGCATGTGCTTTTTTGAACATTTCTGTCACTTTTTAACAATTTACTTAAAATACTATATCTTAAATTTCTTGAGAGTCAATCATGTCAAGCTCTTGCTGTTCTCAACATTCTAATCAGCACTTCACATTTATTAATTTTATTTTTTTTTTGTTTTGCATCAGTGTGCACTCTCTTAGAGGTATGACAGGGATAAAAGCACGAACAGCTGTTGTGGTTCATACTACAGGCTCACCAAAACCTGTATCCTGTGTCTGACGAGAGCTGAGGAAATGCCAAATTAAGGGTACTTTTTATCCCTTGTTGGTGGAATTTTACTCCGTGTGCTGTACCTAAACAGATGGGGAGTAAACCAGACTTCCTTGAAGCTGTCTCCCCTTTTTCTTGTCGACTCATTCGCCTGAGTCGTAGTCCAGAGGCAGCATGAAAGGGTTTATGAGGAGAACCTCTTGGCCCGTGTGGTGAGCAGGACTGTGCGCGGGGGGATGGTGCAGTGGTGTTGTACCCTGTAGTTATGGCACTGCTGGTTTAGCAGGCCCTCCAGTGCTCCTGCTCATCACAGCCCTGAGAACCTGTGCAGGAACGGAAGTCTTCACAGTTCTCAAGGGGTCTTTGAGCTGACCTAGCAAACTCAGAGGGCTTGACAAGTTTGTTTTATAAGTGGAATTTTAGGTGTTCCGTTATAGTGTACACGTCCTCTTGATCATTACATGAAACAATTCGGAGCACTTAATGAATTGTCAAGTGTTACTAGGAGGGTGAGACCTAATCCTGTAAGAGCTCTGTGCTGTAAATACAGTGGAAAAGTGGAGTCGTGGTACAAAAATGGTGGATCAGAACACAAGTAAACAAGAGCAAGTTTTCAAAAGGCCTTTGTTCCCGTTTTTTGCTTCCTCTGCTGTGTCCTGTATTAGGGATGGAGAGCCATTTTTCTGTTTTCATCTTGTAACTTTACTCTTAAAATGAAAATTTATTAATTTCCCTGCCTCCATTTTTTGGTCCTCTCTTTCAGTTTTTGGCATCCTTGGTTCATGACACAGATCAAACTTGGCTCCAGCAGGGCAGCAGGTCTTTGGACCCTGAAAAACAGCAAACAGTTTTAAAAGGTTTATAGATTTGCTTCCAGATTATCAAGGAAATATGCTTGTGTCAAGATCAGCTCACACAAAAAAAGAGTTTTTTGATTACCCTTGTTGTTAGGCAGCAGTGCCCTTTTAATTTGTTGACATCCTTCTGCTTTTTGCCATCTATATCATAGGTGTAGTAAAGCAGTGTGTATAGAGGCTGGAATTGAATTCACAGCAGAAATAATCTCAGAATAGAAGTCAGCCTGAATATAGGTCAAGTTAGTGCATAGGAAACCAACACATCTTCAAAGCTGTGGCTCAGAGAATGCTCAAGGGTATACTTAAGGCATGAATGTTGCATATTAATTCAGGGGACTGGGCAGTAAAGCTAGGCTTTGTTCAGTTTCTAAGTGTGTTGCCCTGTACTCTGACATAAATTGTGCACTCAGTGAAGCTGTGTACTCTGTTGTCTCAGCGTAGATTTGTATTTCATGTAGAGAACTTAAATTACCTAGTTGGGAGGAAAATGCTTTAGGAGGCTCACAGTGCTCTCCTGGAAGCCAGCCTTTGTCTTTGCAAGCTGAACGTGCCTGCACGGCGTGGAGGAGCTCTCAGCCCGTGGCAGGAAGAAATCAGGCACACCTGAAACTTGTAGGTAAATTATTCTTTGCATCCCTAATGTTAATTGAGGCACAGGAGGTTCACATGAACTGGCCACTGTTTAGGCACAGATGAAGGTAATTGTTTTACTGCTGGCTTAAAAAATGTAAATCTTCCGTGGGAGATACTTCAGGAATTGTTTGAGGTACTGAGGAGTCTTAAAAGGCCTTAGCATGCGATTGTATTTGGAGAAAAAATTCTAAATGGAAATGTATGAAGCAGACAACAAGTTGGTGCCACAGAAGGCTGACTCTTGAAATGCTGTTTTAATGCGTATTCTTCTATGGTTTTACAAATAAATACAAGGGTGGGGTGGAATTACATGTCCTTTGAAAATTTTGTACCCAAATAATCAAGAACATACTGATTATCTCCTATTTTAGTACTTTAGCAGAGTTTATAGAAGTACTGATTTCCATTCATTCATGAAATGATTGGTTTCAAAACATGCTAACACTTATTTTTATGGATTAGCGAAAACCAGAAATTAACTATGTAAATAAAATAATAACTTAGGTATTAGTTATTATCACTTACTGAGTTGACAATGATAGGAATCAAAGATTATTTTCAGTAGCCATTAAGAAATCTGCATGAGTCATTACAAGCTGCTTTTGCTGGGATTTTCTTTTTGCTTCCTTTTCAGAACACTTGGCTATCCCTTCTATCGTGTAACACAGGCAGTCGTAGATCAATTTGTTCAACCATGCGTGTAGTGAGTGAGGTTGTAGTGTTTGGACCAAATGGAGGTCATAAACAGTTTTAATTTATAATGATGCTATCACATGTATTCAGTTATGCTCAAAAAGCAGCATTTAAGTGGTTTTATAATTCATACCAGCAATAGCATCACAGTTTTCTTCACTCTGCCAGGATGTTGTAGCTTCTGCTTGTGCAAGGTCTTTATTTTGTGCCTCTCACTAGTAAAATCATGTCTGATCCAGACGCTTCTTTTACCACACCAATTGCATTTCTCATTGTAAATTGGGTGCTGGGAAGTTAAGTATAGGCAATATAAGACATAAGGAATTTTCTTGTATGCTCTACCTCCCTTCTAGCCCTTGTGCTCCTCCTGTTTTCCCTCTGAGCAGTGAACAGATCCATTCTAGGCAGTGGAGGCTGGGGAGAGATGAAGGGCCACCCTGTGCCCTTATAATTTTATAGTGCTTGTGGTGTTAGAGATCCAAAGGTATTATTGAAACAGGGTTTGGGGAGAAAAAGGTGGTACGTTTTATTAAACCAACGGATGTAGCTGGAAAAAAAAAAAAAATAGATGCTCTCAGAGACAGACTATCTTCAGGTCTGAAAGAGAAGAAACAAAACCAAAAGGCTGGAAAAATTAGTTCCATGTTTTTGTCACCCAACTAGATAATTGGCAAAGAAAGGCTTTGCTAGATGTAAAATTCAGAGGGACATTGCTAAGAGAAAGTGGTCAGTAGTCCTTCTGCATGACCAGAGCCTTTCCTTCAACCCCAAAGGACGTGCAGTCAATGAGTTTCTGGCCAGCCAGTAGTCCCTGTGATGGGCATGAGTGCTCCTGTAGGCACTTGCCAGCTGGTTTCCCTGTGATGTGCTGTGTGATGCTCCGTGCTGTGGGAGACACGGCGCTTTCCTGGGAGGGGTGGGCTGGAGTCAGCATCGCGTAAGCAGCGCGGTGTGGTCAATGTTCTGCAGCTCTTCGTTACTGCAGAAGTTTGAGGTCACGCAGGATGCGTTTGCATGTGGACTAAGGACGCTGAAATGCACAGGAGAACAATCCAGATTTCTAGCAGAGTAGACAAGTATGGTATCAAGGGGTTTTCTGTGATTAAACTTAAACTTGGCTTCCTCTGGTAAGATTGAGGGGAAAGCTCTTGTTTACTTATTTTCTCTGTAATGGTGAAAGTGTAAGAAAAGGGCTGGAAATCAGCTATTTGTATCTCTGCACAAAATGGCACTACAACTACATTTCTGTGTGTAGTTTTTGTAATATTCTCTGGCGTGGTGCTGGTGTGCTCCTGGAGTACTGCTTGAGGAAGCTTAAGTGGAAGCACATTTAACAGCAGTAAAATACAGTTTTCGCATGCATGTTCGTCAAAGCCTCGCTTGTCTTATGGAAATGTGGCTGATTTATAGAGTAACTTCCATAGGAGGATGACTTGCCTTGCTCACTGGAGCTGTAAGGAGTCAAGCAGTTCAGTGTCCAAACACTTTTAGTTCAAACACAAGGTCAGTTCTTGCAGAAAACAATTTATTTTTTTCAATGTATAAGCGCCGCTTGGTTTTAGCCACACAGTCTTATGCCTTTCATAAAAACAAACAAGCTGCATGCATGTTTTCAAGTGTTTTGTTGACCTTGGATGCAAATGCAGGCATTTGATTCCATTGTGAATTTGTAGATAGGCCTATGAGAATGAATAAATACTTCTAGAAGTATGTATGTATGTGTTTGCATTTTCTGAAAGTTGTTGTCATGGATATAATCTAGTACATTGTAAGAGACGTGGAAACTTCTTATCAAGATTTGCGTGAGAAAAGCAATTTACCAGTAAGGGTGAGAAAATACAAAATGAATGGGAAACAGGAAAGATCTCTCACCTAATTGCTGCTGTTCCTCATTCTAAGTGTGCATGGGCCTGTGCACTCACTGCATAGGCAGAGGGGCTTCTTGGAGGACTTGGGACTTGGTTTTGCTTGTTTTATCTTCAAAAGGTAGTGAGGCCCTTCCTTTAGAGTATTTACTAATAATACCCCAGGAAAAAATTGCAATGACTAAACTCATGGATCTCTATTTCTCCCTCATCTTTCTGTCCCCCTGAATTTTCAGGTGGTGTTTATTTCCATAAAACAGGAGGCCTTAAAAACAGTGCGAGGAATCCATGGGACTCCTTACAGCAGCAGAGCACGAAGGAATACTTGATGCATCACACAAACTGCTCCTGTGCTAGGTCAGGCTAGTGGTGCATTGATACACATACAGAGATTTAAAAGATTAGTATTTTTGTCCTTATGGTAACTTTACTCTAAGTTCACATGATGAAGGTTGCTTAAAAATCTGGTTTTAATGGATTCGTATTTATGTCAGTGGATTTCCAGTCCCCAGGGGACAGAAAATAAGAGGCGAAATGCTGAAGCAATCATAAATTTATCAATAGGTTGGGGTTTGTGAGTTTAAAGAGTTTGAGTTTTGCAAATGTTGTGATACAGATATGAAAACTGGATTCCATCTGTCCAGAGCTTACAGTGATGGTTTCTGGTGAGATTCTGGAGACAAACATTTACAGAAAAATACCATTTCTTAAATGTTTTGTGGTGTAATAATGACATAGAATTACCTGGGGTTGAAACTGACCCTTGATAATCATTTGTGAACTCATCTTTATAACCTCCTCTCTGCAACTGGAAAACCTTTACAAAAGAGGACACCAAGTTATGTAAAGCTGTTGAAATATTCTTTTAAGCTACCTGAGTACCTTCAGACCCAGATGCCAGAACACAGAACTGTGTGACTTGCATGAGCTACCACAGCACTGTTCTGCACAGTCCAGATCTAGATCCAGATTTCCAGCATCTTAAGTCACTGACATTGTCCTTCCTTTTCCCTGATGCAGTTGAGGTGGTAGGATCCAATAGCCCAAAAAGGGTGCTGCAGAAAAGAAGATGTATCTTCTTTTTGAGGTTTGTTGCTATTGCATGCTGGCTCCACGTAAATCCGAGTGCGGTTGTGGACCTGTGTCAGTTCTGCAGACAAGGAGCTCGTGTGCTTTGGGCCAGCTGACCAACTGCCAGCTGGCGAAAAGCCCATTTGCCTTGACCATGTACAGGTGGAAGGTATGAACAAAGCAAATTACAGAAGCTGCCCTGATGTTGCGTGTTTGGAGTTAGGAAAAAACCTCCAACCAACCAAAGACCCAAACAATCCACACACGCATCCCACCCGCATCTTGTGTGAAAATGAACCCTAGTTGCATGAGGACTTAGTGTGTGGATCTTTTCTAAATGAGTAGGAATTCAAAATAATTAAATTTGAAATTTTAAATTTGTGTTTTAGCTTGTAATTGCTTTTAAAAAACATTGGAAATATGAATGTATCTCTGATGCATTCCTTTAAAAATGTTAGTTCTGGGTCAAGTTTCTTCTTTTCCTACTACTTAGAGCAACTTCATCTAGAAATTGCAGACTAAATAAAATAAAGTGTCTGTAATACCTTTCCTTAAAAACAGATTTATCAATGCTAATATGTTTTGTTGCTATGATAACTCAGTTATCAACATTAAACATTTGTTCAGTCATTTGTTTATCAGTGGCAGTTTGTTAGTAGTTATAAGTAGAATTCCATCTGCCAGTTAAACTATATTGTAAATTGATGTAGAAATTAGCAGCTCCTGTTTTTGGGGATGGGGGGAGGTGTCTCTCCTAATGAATATATGAACTTAATTGCACAGAAATGCATCTCCAGAAGATGGTCGGGGGGCATCTCAGGTATACTGCACACAAGTGTGCCAGTCAGGCGAAAACAGGCACACACTGTGATTATCTCAGTTTTCAAACCTGGAAGAGACAAGAATGTGTTGCTAAATGAGAGAGGCAGTATGTCATGCTCACTGAGATAAAAACAGAAGCTGCCAGACACTTTGGCTTTATTCTGCAAATTCTTTGCTTCAAAACTCTCCTCTTTTCTTCAGGCTTATTCTGCCTCCCATTCTCATTCTTTCTCCTTCCCTCGCTGCTGTCGCGATCCCTCTCTCATTGTTCTCTCCCTCTTCCCCGTCTTTGATGCACATACGTTGTCACATTTCATTGACTCTCCCCTCTTCTCTGTTCTTACACTCACGCCTAGTGGTGCTTCAGCCAGAGCTCGCAGCCTCTCCGCCGAGTTTTAGTCATGTGTGAAGCTCAGTTTGATCGAGCGCTCCTTTTCTGCCTTTTCACTCTCGCAAAAGATTAAAAGGTGGCGTCACATCGCTCCCCGGCTTTTTCCCGCAGGAGGGACTTAAAAGGGACAACAAAAACTAATCACTTTCAATAAGCGTTTTCTTGCAAAAAAGGGACTTAGCTGTGCAATTCGAGGCCGGTGCTAAGGATTGGGAAGGCTGGAGGATGCTTCATACTGCTAACAAGGGAAGGAAGCCTTCAACTGAGGCAGGTAAGAAGTGTCTGAATCCGAATGTTTTATGGAGTGCTTGGTCGGAGCGGTGGATTTTCAGCGTTCTGTAACTGAAGCAGGCAACTGCAGCAAGAGGCAGCAGCGGTGTTGTATCAGATTCCTTTTGTTTAAGATGTAAAGTCTGTGCTATAAATTGAATTAGAGATGGGGTTCTGAGGATGCTGTATTCAAAATGAGTGCTTGTTTTTCCCCCCCTTTTCTCTGTGTATCAAAATAAATCAGAGAGACAGCTTTTGTGAAAGCTGGACTTTGCTTAAGGTTAAAATTCAGTGCTGAAATCTCAGTGTAAGAAAAGCTTTAGAGTCTTACAACCCTCCGGGAGCTTGTATTCTGCAATTTGATTGCAACAGCTCAATTAAAAAAAAAGATCTTATTTACTATTTATTGTGTAAGGTAAAATCTAGCATTGAGTTTAGGTCTAGGTGAATATGGTTTGTTTGCCTGGCATTTTGTCGGAGGAATAGCTATACCCTTTTGGACATACTGTAAAACCTATTTCGTGTTTATGTTTAGTAAATTGAGATTAAGTAGCATCCTGAATGAAATACGTGACTAAAACTCATAAAATGCATCTGTGTTTAGTAAAGCAATCACCAAATTAGAATAATGGATTTATGTCAGTTGTCAAATAGAGTTAACTCTGAAAGTGCTGTCCACAAGTGCACTTGGATTACAATAAAGGGCTTTCTGTTTAACAGTTATTGAGAGGAGCTAATTTATCAGGCAAAGCCTACGAACCTAAGTCTTGTGATAATATAAAATTCTATAGCCTAAAGGGTTTGTGGTTTTGGGAAACGTGCCCTTTTATTCTCTATAAAAACACAATGAGATTTTATAGGGATTCCAAAGGCAAAAATAATGTTAGTAAGTGCTTTTTATTCACAACTGGAATATTTAACTGTTGGGACGCCTGTTTCTGGTCGTCACTGGCTTTGGTGCCTTTTTTTCTCTCCCTGCATTTTACAGTTGCTCTCTGTATCAGCAAACTGACTCAAAATAGGAAGAGGGGATTCTAAGCAGCAGCGATATTCTGAATTTCATTGTCACACTGAACAGTGAACAAGCAGTCAAGGATAGTTAGACCATTATTAGGGCTCTGGAAGAAAGCAAATACTATTGCAGTGATCGGAGTTATTTGTAAAGTGGAGCACTTGCTGGCTGGCTGTAAGCAGAGCTGGGAAAAGCTAACTTCGGGAGCTGTCATAGAGCAAACAGTGTTTGATGGGCAGAATTTCAGGGTGCAGACCTACAGATGAGCACTCTGCAGAGTGAAATGAATATGTTTACTTGAGAACTTTGGGGTCTGTGCGAGTTTCCCCAAACGGCTCGGTCCTGCCTGCAGCCATCCGGATGCTCCTGCCCGTACCTGGCGGACGCAGGGCAGTGCTGTGTTTTTACACAAATCCGGGAGAGGATTTTACAAGGCAGGCAGTGACCAGGCAGCCGAGAGGCAGCGAGCCCCAGGGAGGCAGAGTCTCCCATCGGTGATGGGCGACTTCAAGCCGTGCTCCTTACCTTCCGTGCTAGGTCATCATACGCTTTCATCCCCATGCAAAGGGGCAGATTTTTTATTTTTTTCCTCCTGAGGACTTGAAATCAGAACTTGTAAATATTTCACTGTTTTGCTGTGGATATTTTTACTTTTTAACTACGATTTTGCTGAACTCGTTTATTTTTTGGCATTGGAGTTGCCACTCCGCCTCTGTTTCACATTTCTATATGTTCTTCCAAGCTCTTTTTGTGCTTCAGATCTATTTAAGCACATGTTGGTTCAAACCGAAATTAGGAGTAACTTCTCTGACAAAAATGGAACTCCTGGATGTAATTGGTACTTTAAATGATATTCTGTGACTTAAATAAAGTATGTCTGAGTATAAATGGCAGATGACTTCTGGTAGGAATTAGTCATGAAGACTTTGGTCCTTATGAAATGGCAGGAAAGTAGAAGGTTGAAGCTGAGCCACCTTGATGTGCTTGAGCTCAGAATGCAGGATCTGAATTGCAGGGCATTTATCTCTGCTTTTGGCATTTGCTAACTCTGCCCTACTAGATGTTAAATGGGTGATTAATAGAAATAGCAGCATTTTACTGATGTTCCAGTAGATGTTGCTGGAGAGCAAAGTAAAGATTACTTCATCTAGAGAAGGAAATGCACTGGGATTACAAAAACCAAAGAAAAACCTCAAGGCTGTTAGTAGTTCCATAATATGAGATCAATAATTTTTACATCATTATCATAGGTACTGTTCTATCTGAAAACCTGAAGAGAGAGATGTGCTAAAATGAGGCACACGTAGATACAACCATGTGCCTTCTTTTAAGGTTTATAGTTTTTACTTACCTCCTAAAATTTTAGTACTAGTATTAACATTGTTTGATCTGTGTTTTCTTAGAGGAAGGGCTGAAAGAATATCCCTGAAAGTTAGGGGTTTGTTCTTTGTTTTTTAAATACAGCCACAAAATACAGATGTTTCATTATAAACTAAGAAAATAAATGCATGCCACCTCAAAATTAGAATTCTAGTACAGTGAAGTTGCTTTGCTTTGAGAACAGCAAGAGCTTACCAAGTCAACACATACAAGCCAAAAAAAATCTCTCTTAATTGGTATGCTATTTTATGTGTACTTGTTTTTAGCCTTTAACAATTGTGAGTTACCATCTTCTTACGTGATTAAATTTTGAGAGAAGCCCTATGATGAGTCTCAGATCAATAAATTGTAAGCACCTAATGGCAAATGTGTGAATAGAAAACTGGGATGTTCTATGCTAAAACTACTGTTTTAATTAATCCGATAAAATGATAAAGCAGTCCCAAAGGAGTGGAGGATTTTAGTATACAGGCACTAACTGATGCAATTTCAGGCAACCACTGACCTCTATCTGTGGGAATATTTATTTTTGGAGATGATCATCAACCGTAACTGATTTCAAATTCAAAACCCAAATGTGTGTTGTGTTTCTTTAATCCTAGATTTTCATGTAAAGCAAGATAAGCATGCAAAACTTCGGCTAGTCATGCTAAAAATGTGATCTGTCTGTGTGCAACTGGTTTGTACCTTAAATAAGAAAGATGAGAAATATTTGAAGACCTTTTAGAGAAGAGATTTCAGTTTTTAGAATTAAAATTACTATGTTTGACTGAATTTTATAATACGTAGGAGCATGCCTTTATTTTGTTTGCTACTTAATGTGTAAGAAAATTTCAGCTTCTGCTTATAACTGGAAAAAATGCAATAGAAAAATGTGTGGCAGGTCTGTACAGTCATCTCTCATGTAATTAGCATTGTAGGCTATTTATTTATTGTGGCTTAGGTTTAGTATTTTTATGGGTTTTTGCAGGTGTGTGTGCCAAAATTTCTTTAACCTGACAAGCTTTAGGTTGGTTAGGGGTTTTTTTGCTTGTTGTTTATTTGGTTTGAGGGTGTTTTTTTCCCCCATATAGGTTTGCTGTTGCCAGTAGAGGTTTCCTTAATGTTCTGCTTCTTTAATTTATTGCTCAATTTGTGCATGCACACAACTGTGTACATACTAAGGTAATTCCTTAACCTTCAGAAAACCGTCTGCGTACTTGGTATGCTGAGGAAGTGAAATCTTCCTGCATTTCATGAGTATGGTTTAGGGAATGTAATGCTATGTGTATTTATTGAATGCTCATGCAGTTTTTCTTCTCAAACTTAGTAGTTCCTACTGTTTTAGAGACCATTAGCCATGGCCATTGAATGTTGTGCATCTCACTTGGCCAAAAGTTCATGAGCACTTTCACATTTTTAAAATTTTCTGTGATTCAGAAAACTAAGCCCGACTGTTGCCAGTGAGAACATCACCAGAATTATGTTCCCTTACCTTCCTCACTCTAAGGCTTGTCAATTCAATGAAATGGTACATAATTTAGTTTAAAAGATCTTAATATGTCACCAGTTTCTAAAGAGAATTCCCTGTTGAAGACATTGGCAAATTCAGTTTAAAGGCTTATGACACAATATAGCCCTAAGGAATAAACTTTTATCTTTGTATTTCTCAGTTCTCAAAGTCATGAAGAGAAAAGGAAGCGTACTTCTGTACCAGAATTTTATTTAGGAGCAGCAGAATAGCTGCACAGGGTCAATAATTCTGGCCACAATGAAGTTTAGTGCCGTGTTTCTCAGAAGCAGCAATAGTGTATTTCTAGGTTTGTCTCTGGGTGCTTATTTACGTATAAACAATGACAAAAAAATCTGAATGCGTGTGTTTTAGTTTAAACCCATTAGGAATTTAAAAATACATACCTAGTCTCACATTATTGGAACTGAGGAGGAATATATGTCTAGGAGTCTGCAGTAAGTTATTGAAATACAGAGCTGGGATGTGTACGGAGGAAAATGTGCTGCAGATAATAGCACATTTATATGTGAGGCTTGTTTCAAATGCATCTATATCAGAGACTGCGATAGTATCATTAAAACAGGTAAATAAAAATGTGAAAAAAGTAATTTTAAAAACTAGAAATAGGATTTGGCAATGAAGTCATCTTAAGAATCTTCTAAAGGAGGATGTGGTTGTATATATTTCCTCTTTAATGATGCAGTAACTCCTGAGTAACTCAAAGTAGGGGATGTAGGTTCTTTTAGCTGTATTGTGTAGAATATATTTGGCTAGCACAGTTCTTGCTTTATGCGCGCAGTTTTTGAAGATTCGGAGCTCAGTTACTATCTAGAGCTTATATTGATTAAATAAAATTCAACCTGTAGCTCATAGCTGATTCCAAATCAAATAAAATTTGTATTCTGTTATCACATGAAATGTGATTATAACATGGTAAAACGTTGCATTAGAGGATGTTATGCCCCTGCCCTCAGAAATATATTTTTTAAAAAAAGTGAAAAAGCTTTTTAGAGAAAGGTTTTTTTTAAGTAGGATATTGTTTTCAGATTGTTCTCCTAAACTTACCATTGCCTGTGAGATTTCAGGAATAAAATCATATGAAAGTGTCTTATAAGTGGGCCTTCTCTATAAAACATTGGCAATGTTAGAAAACCCAATATATGTTTCTCAGGAATTTTGTTATGGAATGAATACCAAGTATTTCTGGTTGGGGAATGTGCCTTTGAAATGTCACCTGGTAATTTTGTATATATTTGTGGTAATGCCTCTTGTGCTTGACCACACAGCACCACCAAGTAATGGCTCTTAACGGTGTCAGTTATCTTAACGTTGTTAGGGAAGAACATAGTCTCTTCTGCTCCCTTCATTCATCTTTGTTACTGGTTTAATGTCTATTTTAAATAGATTTTAGTTGACAAATTCAACTCCTTCAGTCTTTTCTGTTTGGTCTAAATGTCAAACCCAACACGGGCTTTTGTAGAGGTTTTTTTCCCTGGCAGCAGAATGGAGACAAGGAATCTGCTGCACGATGTTATTGTTTGGTGGGGGAAGAAGTGTTGTACTGGGCTGGGAGAGACTGCTCTCCTCTCCCCACACACTGTAATGTCTATTTTCAGTAACTCCGTGTGTCTGACCTGTAGCACTTCCTCCCCAGCAGGTATTAATGCTTAAATTAAACCTGAATTATCTCCGTATTTATATTGATATTTGTACTTGTAGCCTAATTCTGTACATAACTGATAAGGCATGGTGTGTTTGTGTTGGAAGGACACAAAGAGAAGAGGGGGAAAAGTAGCAAGAGATTTCTGCAGGAAAGAAAAATGTTTCTGAGAACAGTGTGGGATTAAAGTCAAAAGTGTAACATCAGATACTGAATGCAGATTTCTCTTAAAGTCAACCTATTGCTCTGGAATGTGTACATGGACATAAATAATGTATATGTGCTATACATATATACATGCAGTCTCTAGAGGTCAGTAGAATGTAAGGAATGGACAGATGTTCAGTCTTCTAATATGAGACTTTGAGATGCAGCATATCAGTTGTTGCAACCTAGAAAAGATGAATATGTTTCTAATGAAATTTGAAAGTGAAGTAATTAATCAGAGTTAACAAAGAGCTGAATGGAGGAGAATAATGTCTGTCGTGTTGCGGAAATGAGTGTAAATTATTTGTTTTGGGCAAATTCCTGATAAACGCTCATTTGCGTTCTGAGAAACTTGACAGAGATCCAAACCATGATTATTGTATTATAGCTCATTATATTGCATCTCCGTGCTACCTTTTCTGAGAGGATCTTGGGGAATGACTGAAATAAAAATTTAAATGGTCTTTTGAGACAGCACGTGTCAAATGCAAAGCAAGTCAGGGCTCCAGTGCAGACAATATATTTTCCTCTTCATGTTTACCCCATTAGCCATAGCCAGCCTTAAGAAATTAATTGTTTCACCCTCATTGAAACACAAAATCTTGTAACCACCTTGTAACACGAAATCTTCTGAATTAACTGATCACTTGTGGTTGAAGGTTCTGTTTTCTTTTTTAAAACTGTTTTCACACAATCACAGAATCATTTAGGCTGGAAAAGACTTCTAAGATCATTGAGTCCAACCTGTGACTGATCCCCACTCTGTCAACCAGACCAGAGCACTGAGTGCCACACCTGGTTATTTCCTGAACACCTGCAGGGATGGGGACTGCACCACCTCCCTGGGCAGCCCCTTCCAATGCCTGACCACCCTTCCAGTGAAGAAATCCTTTTTGATGTCCAACCTGAACCTCCCCTGGTGCAGTTTGAGGCCGTTGCTTCTGGTGCTGTCCCTGTTCCCTGGGAGCAGAGCCCGACCCCCACCTGGCTGCACCCTTTTGTCACGGAGTTGTGCAGAGCCAGAAGGTCCCCCTTGAGCCTCCTTTCCTCCAGGATGAACACTGCCAGCTCCCTCACATGACTGACTCTCCAGACCCTTCTGCAGCTCCATTTCCTTCTCTGGACATGCTCCAGCACCACAGCATCTAGACTCGAAAGAAATCCTGCCTCCAGAGTCAGGCTGAGTCACAATGACACATAGGTATTGTTGTATTGTAAACCTTGTGCTTAGAGTGAAGTGCAGTTAGATGTTTTTATATATATAAAGGTCCTTAGAAATTAATAGTTTGTATGCTGTTTCTCTCTTAAAACAGACTATTTGGGTGGTATTTGACATCTTTCTTCTGTTTATGTTGTAGTTCTGCTTTGCATTGTAAAATATTAATGGGACAATTCCTGTCGTAGAATTAGTTACATCATCAGTTCTCTTTTTGCTTGGCTTCTGGTTATTTTTTTGTTAGTTTGCCTGGAAGCTATGCTTCAAAAATCTCTGTGATCTCCCTAGATATTCTGGAAGGTATCTTTCAAAGTAGTGTAAAAAACTTGTTTTTATAGTGAGCTAAACAGAGTCAACTGTTGCAAGAATCACTCTGGTTTCCTTCCCCCACTCTTTGAGTGTACTGAAAACTTTCTTTAAGCATTAGATGTGACAAAACCAAGTTGTGGAAGTGGATCTCAAACTTCAGTGTATCTACTTTTGGAGAAGCAGGAAAACTACCAGCTGAGTTTTTATTACATTTATGCTTTTAACATAACACTGTGGCAGTAATAAAAGATGTATTTGGATTTATTATTAATACGTCATGATAAATAGTGAATATGCATGGCTGTTAATGAAGTCTAATAGTTCTCCACATAAACAGCACATAAAACTTTGAAGATCAGCCTAGTTCTGGTGTGTGAAGTTGCAATACCTGATTATATGAAAACATCACCTCTACAGATGGTGAAGAACTTGCTTCCTCAGTTTGAAATGATGGCAGGCCTTTGGGTTTAGGTGGTTTATGATTATGTATTTTATTTTGCTTTCCTGTTGTTTGTGTGATTAGGCACAAAATAATGATATTATAACAGCAGTAGTCCATATTTTTAGATACAGTGGCTCTTACCTACCTGACTGAGAACTGTGTTAATGTTTGTGGGGGCAAAACTGAGTTTCAGAATTATCACTTTTAAAAAGCATCTGTTTTATCTGGATTTTTTTTTCCCCTTTAAGAAGTGTAAGCAAAAGAGCAGTGAAAAGGTGGAGTTTAGATCCAGCAGCACTAATGGTGGAAGTGTATCTTTGGTTCCAGGAAATGTAAAGAGTGGACTGTTCTTTATATCCCCAGCCAGATACACAAGGGAATGGGGAACAACCGGATACAGCAAAAATAGAGATAAGATAATTATTTTTTAAAACTACCTAAGAAAATCTTCAGCACATTTGCCTTTCAAAAATATATAAACCACTGTTTTTAAAGAATAATAAACAGCAGGCAGAGTTAGTTTGTATTGTACACCCTACGTTTCAAGGCATGCTTTTAGAAAATGATGGGTTCTTTTGAATCTATAGCCTAGTAGGCAATCCAGTTGTAGGTAATTGTAATATTAAAGAATTGTCTGCGTGATTATCTGTGATAGTGGAGAATTTGATTTCATTATTCAGTTGGTCCCATAGTTCTTTGTTGAGTGTTTTATTTCATTGTGAGAAAAGTTGTATGCTTAGAAAACAGGACAAAAGTTCTTGCCTTCTACAACAAACACCACAGAACTCTGAATTATGTGCAAACTTGAGTAACCATGAGATCTGGATATAGAGAAATATGAAGTGACAGTAATAAGCACTATCACTGTAAAATTACAAATTATTTCAATTTAAGTGATTTCATTTTTCTACACACATTTTGAAAGTCTGTCACCATAAGCTGTTGACTTCATCTTGAATGCATTCTGCAGCCTTGACAGTTGAGGATTTGTTAATACTAAATCAGCAATTGTTGGCTTTGAAGAGGGATCCAGCATCTTCAGCAAGAGCTTATTAAACTGTAAAATATGGATTGCCTTTACCCTGATGGCCTCTGAATCCTATTACCATCCCATTAGAGAGTGTGGGATTTTAGTAATTCTGTTGTTGTTTTCAGTGGGCAGCAAGTACAATGGGGAAGGGCAGGGGTTAATGCAATTCATCTCCTGTAATAGTGTAACACTGAGTCCTTTATCATTCCGTGGGAGTCTTTTCCTTCCTGCAGGGAGAGTGTCTGCAACCAGAACTAGTCCCCCACACCCAAAAAACCCACCAAAAACCCTTGAGATTTCCTTCATTAGCACCACTTTGTAAACACAATAGAAGTGACTAAGTTAATAAATAAGTGCCAGGTAGGCTATGGTCTAGGAGAGTTTTCAATTGCTATCATTGTGCCAAAAGGTATTTCAATATACCTCTTCAGACAAGATCATTGTATTTTTAATTATTTAATTGCATCAATGCCATAATATTCTGAGTGATTTCCAAAAATACGAAAGCACCTTATTCCTTTCCCCATAAATTCTGTGTGAAAAGTGTAACCCAAAATGTAAAGCAAATGAGGAGACAACAAGCTGTGTAAGGAGGAAGAATGAAACTTTTGTACATGAAATGATGGTTACTTATTTTGATCTTTATAAGCTACCTCCAATGCTAGTAAATCTTGCTAGAGGAATGATTTCTTTAAAGTTCACACTAGAAAAGAATGTGAAGCATTAGTAGTTATTAAGAAGCACTAGAAAAAGTCATGTGCAGAGGCTGTGTCTGCCTTCAGTTGTGCGCGAGGCCATATGTAACTTCTTCAGCACCTGGTATGATTTTTTTTTTTTCCCCCTCCTTTCCCAAGTGTTCTATAGAGATTGATTTGACAGCTAAATTCCAAATGCTGAAGGCAACTTGCTTCTGATTTCAGAACAGGATCAAAAAGGGGAAGATTTCAAACAGATATTGCAGGATGAGCTGAGAGGGACTTGTCAGGGCAACTTTTCAGATAAACAATATCTGATACACTGATGTGCATACCCTATTGAGTTGGGGTTAGTTTGATTCATGAAGTGCTTCTAATAATTTTCTTTTCAGATAGAGATAAAATGGATTGTTAGTCAGGGCAGTTACTTGACATTATTTATTTATTTAAGAAATTAGAAGATATTTGTATGGATTGGAGTTTTCATAACTAATTTTCCTTTATTTTCTTCAGTGTTTGAGTTTGGTTCAACTGAGGTGTTGCCTATAAATACAACATTTGGCTTTATTATGAATAACCAGGATCTCGTGTGCAAACAGTGAGAGAGGCTAGAGCAGAATCTGATAGAAGAGAGATGGATGACTACTGCTTAAAGCATAATGAGTAAAGGTCATGTGAGTAGCTTTCTATGTCCTACCTGTATTTATTTGTGCCTTTTGCATGTTTGGCATCAGAGCCCAAGAAAGCAAAAGAGAGCCATCTTTACAGAAGCGAGATCTTTGAGATCAAATTCTCTATAAAAATGAATCAATTCATCTTTGCAGTCTTCCCTCGTTAAGTTTGTGGGTCCTTGCAGTCGTTGCACACACGCACATGCTCATGTGTGGCCAGATCTGTTTTCTGACTCTGATAGTGCTGGGTCTTGGAGAAAATGGATTGGCTGCCTCCTGGTCTTTCTGCATTCATTCCTTCCCAAAATGGAACCTCACAATTGCTCACCCTTCCCATGGGTGCTGGAAAGAGAGAGCCTGAATTCATCTGCTGTAGAAGTTGCACATAGATAATCTGCTCACTTGAACTATAAAATCAGGGACTGGAAACCCAGTTTCTTTACTGTGGAATAGACCGGTTCTCTTTAACAGGCAGCAGAATTTAAATGCCTTGCAGTATGCTGTGCAAGTAGGTCAGTGTTATAGCTGGAACCAAGGCAACTGATTTGTCAGAAAACCATTTTCCCTCCTGAAAGCACCCTCTTCTTGACCCTGCATTGGGTAGAGTCCATGGAGGTCAGTCTGGTTCTGTTAAGTGCTGAACAAGTCTGTGGGAAGGTACGATCTCCTGCCTTGAGTTAATAATCCAATTATAGCCTACTTACATAAAGATGTAGTATCTAACTATTTTAAGGGTTTTCTTCTTGCTTATAAACAAACATAAACAAGATCCTACAAGAAGAAATGTGCTTCCTTTAGAAAACAGCTTTGTTCTATGAAATCTCAGAATGAATCTTTGTTCTAATCAGTAGGACCTAGGTGATAACAATAAAAAGAGGGAGGATATATTGCATTTCTTCATTTATGTTTTGTTTTCATTTCAGAAAGGCTAAGGCCTTTCAGAACATTGTAAAGAAAAAAATCGTGAAGTAGCTGTACTGGAATGAATCCTAATTAATTTTCAGACTCTGCTGTATTAAAACGATGAGGATCAATAAATAAGGTTTGACAATACAGGTGTTGCAAAAAAAAAAATCAAAAACTTGTAACCAGGGGCAGTGTTGCAGGACTTCTGCTGATGCTTTTGTGTGGATGAAGGAAAGGTGCGTCATGACCATCACAAGAGTAGGAGAGTTTGCCTTGTGCAGGTGCAAAGCATGGTGTGTGCTGGAGTGAACCAAGACCATCTGAAAACTCCTTTTTCTCAGGGATGTAATGTCCAGTAGGTACATGAATTATCTCCCTGCTGTTACCTTCAGCCTTGCTCCATTTGGTTCATGCTGTTTTGTGTTTCCAGCAGGGTGGTGCAGCCACTGCGATCACTTGAGATGTGGCAGTGGACTTGTGGGATTGCTTCCTATGGTACAACCAAGTTTTAATCTGAAACCCTTATTTTATATTGGATTATGTTTTGTAGTGCTGCAGCTTGTTAGGAATATAGTGAGTAGAAGCCTTTTTTACAGAAGGCTAATCATTGCAACTTTTGTTTCAAACCTACACTGTTATATTTTGTTTATATGCTTCTAAAGTGTTGACTTAGAATGCATTATAAACTGAGAAATGCTGGAATGGATTTATGGGTTTTGGGAGTTGTTTTTTAAGTACAGGTTTTATTTTGATTTAAATACATTGTGATTAAACTAAAACTATATAAAGAAACCCAAACTTTAAAACAATTAAGTTTATTTTGATTTGCTTTTTGCAGCTGAAAGCTGACCTTGTACTATAAATACTAAAATTAATCTGCCATCAAAATCATATTGTTTAAACATTTTACATATGCCAGAGAGGTGGAGAGGGGAAACAACAAGCAAATAAAACATTTGTACCAGAGAGCTGCTTTTTAAATTAGCAAACAACACTGGTGTCTCATCCCAAATAAGAGCACAGAACCTAATAAAGCATGCAGTATTTTCATTTTAATCTGTAAAGTAAAAATGGGGAAACGCTCAGCAAAGGTGGAAGTAGCCAAACATAGAGGTAAAGAATTGCTTTGTCAGGAATGAAATAAATTTGATGCAGGTTTAATGGTCAGTTGTTAAACTCTGGACTAATAACTTAAGCGAAAGCTTGCAATCTAGTTTCTGTAATGTAATGAAGGAGTGTACCTGACTATTGAAGATCATTGCTCTAATTAGTAATTGTTCTTTTGAATTGAAATCTGTTTCTCTCTAGGCTCAGTAACATTTTATTGTACTTTAAATTGGCTCAAAAGGAAGATTGAAATCTATAACAGTAGTCTAGTCCTTTCAGACCTCCCCTTCCCCCAAATCTGATTGCTGGAAGGACGTTTCTGCAGCTGGCGTGGTTTTTCTGTATACTTCTTTCCTGATCAGTTGTTTATTTGAATGACAGAAGAGTCTTTCCAGGTATGGTTTCATGGGTTTGAGTGAAGGATGGGGCCCAAAATGCATGACTGCTGTGGGCAGACTGCTGTGTACGGCTGTAACCTGCAGCCTCCAGGTGCATTTCAGGAGCTGGACTGTTCCCTTCTGTGGGAGCTTGCCTGAGTAGCTCTGTCTGCACTGGACATGTAAGCTAAGCAAGATGATCTGTTCTTGTTTGGATCACGGGTTTGCTCTTGGTCACACTGGAAATAACTTCCTTACAAGAGCTAATTTGGGAAGGATAGAGCCTTGTTATGCAAAGGCAGGTAACATGAAAGGTTGAGCTTATTATCTAAGAAAAACCCTGTAAATTAATTCTTGCTTTCAATTTTTTTTTTATCCTGGCATACCATATGGGGCAAAAGCCAATAAACTAATTGAGTCAGGATTATCTTTGTTCTAACTGTAATCCAGCAGAAATTTCTGTTATTTTTCTGAAAAGATCTGCTAAGGTAACATCAGGAGGCCCAGGACTGAAAGGTGTCATCCTGCTCCTGCATCCCGCTCCCCGTTGTTTTAAACAGCAGGAACTGCAGTTTCACATTGATCAAATGAAAAGTCCATCCTGAAAAGTTTGAGAGATCTTTTCCCAGGGATGTTTATTTGAAATTGATGTTTTGAGGGCAGAAAATAATCTGCTCACCTACAATTCTATTATTAAATAAGAACTGGTGATTCGTTCTTGAGATATTTTGTGTGTTGGTAACGGACTAGTCATCCTTTCACAGAAATATGCAAATTGGAGTCTTTCTGAGCTCAGGTTAGTTGAACAGGGGGATTGTCCTTTGCCAAAATATCTAGAAGGTCCAAGAGTCTCTGTTCTGTTTTTCCATGTCAAACTCCAGTGATTTTACACAGGATATCCCTTTTCTGATTATGGGAATTTTAGCTCTGTTTGCCAGCCATACCTATCCCAAGTGCAACTTGTTTGATTTCTTGCTAAAAGTTCTTATGAGCTTGTGTCAGCAGGGAGCCTTTCTGGCCTCAGAGTGGAATTTTCATTATTTTTATATTATTCATGATGCTCTGAATTCATTCAGTGTTGTGAAATGCAATATCCTTTCTGGCAAAGTAGAAGTGCTTCCTATGCAATCTCAGCATTGTGTTCCAAACCCATGCTCAGCTGCAGGTTTTGTACAATGTGTTTGCAATACCTGTATATTAAACTGGAGCTCTCCAGATAGCAATAATTCTGTGTGGTGACACATGTAGACTGTTTTAATATTTATTCCTTCTCTGCCTTCTGATGGGAAAAACCCTTTCACCTACATTAACAAAAAGCCTGTCTGCATCAGGTGGTCTGCTTTTTTAATGAAAATACTGAGTTGAATTTTTGAATGAATTTGTATTCTGATAACTCTGGCGTTTGAGAGACAAAAGTGACTCTGACTGAAGAAAGCGTCTGATTCAGAGAGAAGGTTTTGACTATTCCAGAACACTTCTGACTGTGTGAAAGCCAGACACTGCATAGACTTTTATACAGTGCCAATGTTCTGACCAGCAGAAAGCAGAAAGTGGAGGAGTCACTGTTGGCTTCCCCACTATAGTCTTTCTACTCACTCCCCCAGAGTATATCTTAAGTACAAATACTGCTGTTCCTAGTACTTAATTGTAAAGCAATATTCTAACACGTTTCTTTTACTTCCTTAACAAAATTGCCAGCAGGAGTTTATATTAACCTCTTACAAAGTCAGTCTGTATGTGTGTGGAGAAAGTGGTACACAGAAATTAGAAACCAGATTTATAAAATGAGAATTGGGGAAACTGGCAACTCCTCTTCAGTCTGAAGCCTGCTTATTCAGAGTGATTATTCTGATCAGCACTATACGGAGTTAAATCCTTCTCTGGATGGTTGCAATACAGCATATTCATTCTTCATTGCAATTTTGAATGCACCTTTCGAGTAGTAGAGAATTAGTTTGTTCTTTTGTGTGTGTGGGCATTGGGGTGATGTACAGTCTATGTTCCCACTGTCCTGACTGCTGACTGCAAAGGAGTGGAATGTACCAGGTTTGACACCACGAAAAGGAGGAGCTGCAGCCCTACTGGCACTACAGTAAATTGGAAGGGAAGGTGCTCTTTCTATGGCAGAGGTGTGTTCTGGTACATGTCAGCTGTTGTGTGGTACTTTGCCTCCAGGAAATGCTCCTGTGCTGTACTGGCTTTTTCCAGAAATTCCAGTTTAAAAGTTGGTGAGCAGTGGCGAAGTCACTGCAGTACGTTTGTACTGCTGCCACTTTTTGTCTGCTATGTTGTGTATTAGCTTACAGATATAATCCTGATAAGAGATATACCCCTTGTCTCTGTGACACAGTTTAGGGAAAGGGAAAAAAAATAGGGAAAAAGCAAATAAACACCAACCATAGGCATTGTTGCGCTGTGCAGCAGAACTGCGGATTTTTGCATGTTGTGGTTGTAGGGAAAATCTTCATCTCATGCCTGGAACTAAGATCTAAAGGGATCTGAAGAGCTCTGGAATCTTTTTGCTCAAGCTTTGTTTTCATATGGGTTGTTTTCCATACTCCAGTCCATTGACAACACTTTCCCATGCATCCAGCAAACTGTAGGACCTTGCTTTTTCGTGTGAGTAAAGTGGATTTCACCTTGAAATAATAAGCACATTAGGAATTGTTTGTCTGTTTAGCAAACTGTATGCTTCTAAGGTTTTGGAGGTTTTGTTCAAGGTCTTTAACATCAAATTAGCAAAAATAAAAGGTATATTAAAATCATTAGAGAGAGTGAGTTCCTGCTTTTACGTGAGCTCAATTTTCTCCTGTGCTAAGTCTCCTGAGATCTGTAGACAGTCAGTGCCAAGATAACATTGGCACCATTTTCTTATTGCCATGGTGATCTTCAGCTCTGCTGAATACTCAAGGGAGACTGTGGTATTTTAAAGCAAGTAGAATTTTGGTAATTAAAAAGGCTGGAAGGAAGGATCTTTCTAAATTTTGCCAGCTTGGGTAAATAAGGGTAATGAATTATGTCTGAATAGGAAAGTTATTAGTCTGCTTTACTTGATTAGCACCGAGTACTAGTCAGCTGAGAGGGCTCTGGGGGTCCGAGGGGCAGGCGAGGTGGGCAGTGTCCATCAGCGTTCGGCGCTGAGCGGGGTCTCGAGCGGTGCCCGAGCTGCGGCCGTGCCCGCACGCCAACAGCGCTGCCCTTTGTGGGAGCGGCTGGCACGGGCCCTGCTCCTCTGGTCTGCGCTGGGAACTCAGGGCAGGAATACACTCCAGAAGATTTGCAAATTAAGGCTCTTGCTTGGAAGTCGGACTCCTCCTTTGTATGCTGTTTTATTAAATGCCGGCTTTACCCTTTACCGGTGGCAGTGGATTTTTCAGGCTCTCCGTTGTTCCTCCATCATGGCCCGGTTTTCCTCTCTCTGGTTACAGCATGAGTCAGCATTTGGGACTGTTTTAGGATACTCTGATGTTCCCTTTCCTTTTTTTTCCCCTTTCTCTTGTACGACCCTTTCAAGCTCACCCGTCAGTGCACAAAGGCAGTGTGAAGCATGCAGGCAGGAAGGATGGTGAGACACCTGTCACACTGATCTGTTGGGGTCAAAAATAAAAGTTACAAAATCTTTGTACTAGCACGACTTCAACCCATTTTTTCAGGTCGGTAGACCTTCAGCACTAGTAGCCTTTTTTGCAAAGCTGTGTATTGTCTTGAACACTTTTGCAAAATATACTTTCGGCAAACAAATAAGCATTTCAAATGAAACTTAAATTGTGTTGTGTTAAATTTCTTGGATAGTTTGTTAGAAATACAAATGATTGTGTAATTCTTTTTAACACATTCCGTCTGTATACTTTTACTCACTGTTATCTCTTAGTACTTCTTGTGATTTGGGGCAGAGGGCATTCTTAAATACTTTTTTTCATAATGTATGATATTTAAGTCTGTTAAGTTGCAAAGTAGAAAAAGCAAACTGGATTCTCCTTCAGTGTACAGTTTAGTCATGGCACACTTGAAAGCTGCCTGCTATTCTTATTAAGTGTTAAAAGAGATTTCAGTCCATTTTGTCTGTTAAAAACCAATTTCCTTATCAAGCCAGATTATAACGCTTGCTGAAGCAGAGCTCAGACTGCCCTGGTGACTTTAGAAACGTATAAATGTGGTTCCTGCAAACCAGAATCAGTGTGCAGTTCCATACTGATACTGTGAAGTAGCTCGTGAAGAAAACTTATTTGAAAGATTTGGGATTAAACAGGAAATTTGTATTTAGTGTCCAGTGTGTACATGCATGTTTACTGTTTCTTTTATTTGGATGTGTCCTCAAAAATATCTGTATCCAAAGGACAAACTTTTACTTCCTTCAGTGGTCTCCATATTGGATCTCTGGAACAGCATTGCTGCAGTGGAAGTCAAGGTTTGGCAGCTTTGCACAATCTCCAGCACAGGCAGCTAATGAAAAAAAAATAAATAGTGGCATTGTGGGGGGAATACAAAGCAGGTGTTGTGCGAGTGTGTGCAGACACCCATCCCGAGCCCCCAGTTCTTCTGGAATCTCCTGATCCATGCTGGATGCTGCTGCCTCATCCCATCCTGTGCCAAGATGTGTAACACCACAATTTCACTTCTGAAGAGGTAGGTGGATTTGGACAGCTCTGTATCAATTCCTGAGGACACAGAGTAACTTTCCCCAAATGGTTCAGTCTCTAATTAGTGGGCACAGAGCCTTGCCAAGAAATGTATTTCTGGCAGAGCTCCACTTAGACTGAGTGGGTCAGGATTTTCCTGATTTTTATTGCTGTACTCTATATGTGATTGATTTTGTTCAACTGAATGTAATCCCCTGGTCTGTTTGTTTTGTCATACCAGCATACATAAATTAAATCTTTGATGGGGTAATCTTTACAGGGTTTTTTCTTGGTGAGATTTCAGTTTTGTGGTGGGTCTGTGTATTTTCAGATATTTTAACAGAAGTGTCCATTTAGCTAAATTAGATGCATACCAGCCTTTTTACTTATTTGCATTGGGTTTTTTTAATAATTAAAGACCATAGTCTAACTATGCTCTAAATTTGCCTTCTTTTAAAAAGGATAAACCTGTTACTTGCCTGGCTCTGAGCAAGGATTACAGGAAATAAACAAGCCGAAGTCTCTATCTAGTTATTTTTAGCTTAACTATACTACTTTTCTTCTTATTTCAGTTCAAGATGAGATGAGAACTGCAAATAGCCTAAATTAGTCTGTAGCATTTATATCTTGTTAAGTTTCCTGCTTTGGAAAATATGCAGGAAAATGATTATACGTGGTATTCATCTAGAGGCTGATGAGTTTGTTATAATTATGAAGGTAGATGTAATGAGATGAAAACATCTTTCTTCAGGCTCTCTGAGGAATTCCTTCTCTCCGTATTGCTGTTGGGTTAACTATTTTCTAACCAAAGTGTTCCTCAGCATTCACTTCTCATATTTTGGGATTTCCTCCATTCCTGTTTAGGAGATTGATTGATTGGCAGCTCTGCCATTAGCATTTATAGGTGATAACTAATTAAATTCTACATGCACATGAGTGGATAATAAAGACCCCTTTGCATCTCATTTATTAACACAAATCTCCAGTGTAATTATCATTTTACCATTATTTAGCATGCTTAATAACTCTTTGTTGAGTAATTTTCTAGTTCCTTCTAAAAGACACCAAGATATAAATTTATCTAAAATCTTCATCTCGTACAAAGTTATAATATAATAGTTTTGGTTTTTGCTTCCTTTTATCTTTTGGAAAGTAAGTCTTTGGTTTTTTTTCGGCTCAAAGTTTTTCAAATAGCTTGATAATTCCTAAACTGTGTTCAAATATTTAATAGGCATTATGAAGCACTTAGCTGAGGAGGCTGGTGTGTGGGGTCAGTTTCTCATTTCCTTTGCAGGGAAGAGTGTTAGCAAGGAGCTGATGAGAATGGGACTGTGGATATTTACTCCTTGAGAAGGAGCGCTGAGTTTGCTTGATATCACTGGCAGAGCAGATTAGAAAATGCTCTTTTAATTTTGTTTGTTTTGATGATAATGATTTTTGTTTGTGTGGCAGTAATATTTTTTTCAAGGCTGTGTCCAAAGTCCTCCTTTCCCCAAAGGATTCTATCTGTATGTTTTTTCCATATGCTTTTATTTATGTGTTAG
Source organism: Callaeas wilsoni (assembly GCA_013398955.1). NCBI lineage: Eukaryota > Metazoa > Chordata > Aves > Passeriformes > Callaeidae > Callaeas > Callaeas wilsoni. Next base: position 116,048 of record VWPU01000371.1, on the reverse strand, counting down.
TAATGTGTATGTGTATATTTACATGCAATTGTCCAAATATAATCTGTGCAAGTGCTTATGTTTGAGAACTGGTTATGATACCCTTACTTTCATGTGAAGTGAGATCTGGACAGATTAAACTGAGATTGGCAAAAGTTTTCCTTCCGTGTGGTTGATATACTTGTAGCATTTTTATTATATGATTTGTCTGTGTATATATTTTTTTCTATAAATGCCTACTGTTACTGTAACTTCACAAAGGTTTTGTTGACTTTTATGTGGCAATACCAATTTCTAAGGAACACAGGGGTTGGGGATATCTTTCTGTTATTCTTTTGTTCGTTTGCACTGCGCCTGTAGCAGTGGTAATTTTTGGAGAGTCATACACTGATTGTTTTGGAGTGAACTTTTATGACCGCAGAAATTTCACCCATAATTGCAGTGTAACTCTTGTAATGTGGAAATATTCAAGATTTCAACATAAGACCCAGCACAAGTTCTTCCTTCACAAGAAACTGTCTTTTCCTTTAACTGTAATCCCAGATTCTGCTGTCACAGTTTTCTAAAGCTTCACATAAATTTGACCTACAATAGATTTCTTTTCACAGGCTTGTGTAGATATTTAGTCATTATTCACCTTTTATGCATATAGTAATGCCAAGCCACATTTTACTGCCAAACACAGGCCTTCTGGCACAAGTAGGCATGTTTACATTTTTAACTGCAAGTTGACTGATCCAAATTTTTATTAAAGAAGTTGTCAGAAGGAAAGGAGACCTTTAAAGAGAGACTAGTCAAATGTCCTGGTAGGTTTTTAACATGCTCTATATGAGACAGCCATTCTTGAGCTAGAACAATTTTTAACTAAGTATATAAACAATGTCTACCTTTTTTGCTTTCTTGACTTTCCAACATCCCTTTGCCTTAATCCTTGAGTCTCGATGTGGTGACATGCTATAGGAAGAGGGAGAGGGCAGTTTTTCTGCAGTGGCTAAACCAGTAAATGTGTATTTGCTTTCCAGTCATAGAGTGAATGTGCACTCAGGTTAGAGACAGTGCATTTACAGGATGTGAAGGATTTAGCAAACAGCCTGGAGCTCTCTGCAGTTTAGGATGTGAGCACCTGGGCTGTGACTTTGCTGTAGTGGAGGCTTTCTCAGCTATTCTTGGTTCTTATGGAGCCCTGGAGAAATGCACAGCAACACAGCCATGTACCATCAACTTTTGTGGACTAGGTCCTCACTTTCATCTTTGCAATCCTTGGAAACAGAAGTAATTGCCAATAGGATTGGGGTGGATGCAGCTGTGAGAGTACCTCAGTGCAGGGCTGCCCACCTCATTCAGTTTTTTATGGTAGGCAGAAGATGAGTGTGGTTTGATTTCTCTCATTTACAGTTATTACAGCTACTTTCTGCCTGTGTATCTTAGGGTTTTTTTATCTCAAATGGTGTTTTCTTACAGGCTTTGAGTTTTGGCAGCAAATCCTCAAGATCTAGGAAGGAGATGTGGGCAAGTGTGTGTATGGTGATTTGTATTCTGCCTCATGGACTAACTCATGTTTCTTGAAGGGAAGAAGTGACTTATATATTGCATTCTGTCTCGGTCTGTATGAGACTGTTATTCAGGACGCTGTTATTTGTTACTTCCCAAATGCCTTTGCTACAACCTTCCTCTCACATACTGCATTGAACTCCTCAGCTAACTTCTTTAAGTTCTTTAGTCACTGAAGGCTGTGCATTTATATAAGTGACTGAACGTAGAGGTAACTTATTTTTAAAATGTGTAAGCATCTAAATCTCACTGGTGTGATTATATTTTTGAGTGTTGGTGCAAAAAGAAAAAGGAAAATAATTTTTAAAAAATTGGCGGGTGCTAAGGTCCTATACTGCCAAAAAAAAAAAGTTTGTAATATGCTTTTAGATGCAATTAGTGCAGAAAAAGTTACTAAGTTTTTACATTTTAAATCATAGAGAGTAAGGGTCCTACTTTTCTCTGGTTTTCTTTGTGTTTTTGGAAGCTCTAGTTTATTCAAAATTTCATGATGATACACAGGTGTGTCTTGTAGATATGTCACTTTGATCTTTTAATCATTGTTCAGTTCTGTCTATATATTTTAAGGTGTTCTGGTGACAAATGTCCTTGGAATGTTAAATAATTCTTAAATTAGGTCTGTCTTGTGAGAACCTGCCACGAGGTGGTTTACAGTAAACCTGAATCTCTAAAACTCCCAATTTGTGTTGATAGCTAGCTGCACAACTTTTGCTTCCACATGCTTTCACCTTCCATCTCTTCATTTAGCATTTAGTAACACGGACATTTTGCAAGAACTTCTAAGGACTGCTTGAAATAAACTAAATGCCTTGAAGACCAGGCCACTCACACCAGCAGTAAGGATGAAAATTTCCTTGTGGAGTTCTCCTGTCGCCGCCAAAGTGACCTTGGTTGGTGGAGAGATGACAGAGTGCTTTCCTGGCCGTGCCTGACAGCAGCGCGATAGCGGCACGTTTGACAAATCGCTCACATTAAAATGGGGGGCACTTTCGGCAGCACCGGCGTCCCAATCCATCAGTCCTGATTACTACACAAACGTCAGCCGTGGCACAGAGCACATTTGTCAGGGGGAGTAAAAAGCAGTTGTTAGTAGGAGCTCTCCCTGTCACGGTAATGGACCGAGGCTCGCTGCGGCGACTCGCGGGAAGCTGCACATTTGCAAATGGCCTGACCAGGAGTGGAGAAAACACTTTATTTACACAGGACAGTGGGAGAATTAAACAGGCAGAATTAGGAACTTTTCATAGGGATGATTGAAAAGTTTCTTGAGTGCTCAAGGCTGCCTGAGAAGTATCAGAGAGACTGTGCTCTATAGAATGCTCAATGCAGCAGGGAATCAAAATGCGTACTGTAAAAATTCTTTGAAATGCCCGATTCAGATGAGTTCAGGTTTGGTTTTTTTAATGCTCATGAAGAAACTCTACAATAGGAATTCAGTCAGAAATAGTAATTGCAGAATTGGATGTGGATTGATATTTTGAGTCATAGCTACTTATTTGTGCATCTTTCGCTCATCTTTCATGGGGGTTGTATATGTGCATAACTGAGGAATTCTACAGAAATATCATCATTTCCAGTAAAAGAAATCACTGTAAATAGTGGTCTCTATATAGAACAACTGATTTTATTTTTATTGAACAGGGTAGGACTATTCCATAAAGAAACAGCATTATTGTAGTGTGACTTCTGTATTGTAAAACTGATATTCCTAAGAGCTTGTTAGAAACAAAATTGTTCTCATTTTCACTTACTGATTAGTCAGTATCGAGTGGATAATAGATTTAATAAACCTTCAGATAATTATTCCAGAAATAATGAGTCATTTAAGTTCAAATGTGTTTACATTTGTTTTGGTTTGTTTTTTGGAGGGAATCAGTACTTTTATGAATACCGATAACTGTTTTCAACACAGCTTTTCTGTAGAAGAATTTCTATGTCTTTTTTCAGATCTTTTGTCTCAACTTGAAAAAGAATGCAAAATGTGTGATAGAGAATACCTCACAGTGAATGAATAAAATACTGTTGCAACTGAGAGAACTTAAAAGCTATCAATTGCTAATTTTTTTGCCCATGTGGAGTTTTCGTGATTTTTTTTTTTACAGAAGTTTCACCTCACACTTGTCCTACTGTAATTATTACCAATTTAAAAAACAAAGCCTTTTGCCAAACGCTGTAAATGCTGAAAAGAAGATGGCCTGGGGGAGAGCTGCATTTGATTTTTCAGTTGCACTTAGGTACTTGTGTGGGAAAGATTTTAGTCGTTATTTTACTTTTTAGGGGATGATTAAACTTGCATTCATCAGGAAAAAGAAAAAGTTCATCTGCAGTGGTAGAAATATGAGTATTTCTTTGGATCTGAGATATTTCTGACTTTGTGTTGTGGGTTAGAGTTTAGTATGCAGAGGTTAGTAAATACATCTTTTAATGCTTTGAGTTAATTTCTATTTAGCAGAAGAGAGGTTTATCAGTTTCTTACACTGCACAAAAAACTGGGAGTTCTCTTGTCCCTCCTCCAGCACTTTAAATTACATGTAGATCACTTGACCAAGTGCAGCATTTGCTGCCAAGTTGAAACAATGGGGAGATGGGTTTGAAACATGGGTGTTCTTCTTTGGGATCTCTGATCACCTCCTGAGTTATCAATAAATGTCTCAGGTGTGTTACCTGAGCACATTGTTGCTTTATTTCTTTACATTCTTTGCACATTGGGAAGTATTACTGTGTTTGTTCTCACTGTCTTAATGAAATTAATAATGGATTACTAGGATCAAATCTTTCCTTAAAAGGGTAATTGCAGTGTGTTTCAAAATGTAACACTGTGTTCTTGGGTCCTGGGATTTCATTCAGACACTGCTGTAAGCCTTTCTTACATCTGCAGGTGTGTGTCAGCAATTCCATTCTGAAACCTCCAAACACCTTTTTGTGTGTGTTACTAGAAAAATCCCATTAAAATTAAATTTTGGTTAAAATTGGTTACTGAAGATAATTTTGAACCTGTGAAGTTAAATGAAAGATTATCTAGATATAATATCTTGCTATGCACGAAAATGTTGATTTCTGTGCTTTTGTATTGATAAAAGAGTGGCTTGAGGAGATAAACATTCCTTCCATCATTATGGCTTTACTGCTTTGCCATTCCCTCTTTTCCTGCTGAATAGACTTAGTCAGTTGTATCTGTATTTGCATCAACAAGTGTAGGCCATGCACAGTTCACCAAGCTTGCTAAAGACTGGCTCTAACTGTTATTTATTATTGGAATTTGCACACAACTGAGAACATCCGACATAAAATGCTCACAGAGTTAATCCAAATCTCCGGTTAGCTCTTCGAATTTGATCTTCCTGCAAACCAGACTGAAAAGTCAGGTTGTTTTTAAGGTTTCTGGAAAATGGAAACTTCCGCAACATTCTCTTCCCAAGTCATACCAGCTTGGGGAAGAAAAGGAATTCCCAACAGTTTCATGACTTCTCAGCATTCCATCAGGTTTTAAGGGAAGCCAGTGCCTTAGGCAGGTAGGTAGAGTTTGGAACCTGTGGGCATTTTCTGGAGTTCTGTTCTGTTAAGGCAGCATGGAACAATTTGTAAGGCAGATTCTGGCAGACTCTCATGGAATCTGTTGGTAATAATGAACTGTGACAGCTGGGTTTTCCAGCTAACTCTGATCTTCTGCGGTGAACTCCTCTAACAATATTTTTCCTGCATTCCAGTGCAGACTGGGATACAATGGCAGGGATCCGTGAGGAATGGCTAACTTAGTAATTGTTCTGTGGACTGTTCAGGGGGGCCTGAGGCTTACATGTTATAGCATTGTTATGTCTCAGAAGTTAATAGGAGAGGGGTGTGATCAATAGACCATTTCAGGGCTTTTGAGGTGAGGTCAGTAGTGCAGCACAGGAACAGATGTCAGTCTGCACCTTGGATTCGGGTCATGACAAGTCCTGCTTTGGCAGAGCCACGTAAAGCTGGTCAAGGAATGATCCCAAAGTAGGAGCATACTCAGAAATTTTCTGCTACAGCAGTGGGAGGGATCTTTGCCTACAAACCTCTGTGTTAATGAAGTTGCACTTTGTCTTATTAATGATTATTTTATTTATATTTAGTTTATGGATATTGCTGCTTGCATACTTCATCCACTTTGCATGTGCTTGATGTATTTGCATACGGAATGCAAATAGGATCATCCATTTGCACATGGTTTATATGGATAAATGTTTTCATTAAATTATCTCTCTGGTACAACCAGCAATAGTGTGCTAAAACATGAGACTGCCTTCAGTTTAGGCTCACCTGATGTTTCTTACTCTAAATCTATAAGTGTGTCTTCTTTTTCAGGCTTTCCTATTTATATTAAAATTTCAAGGAGACAGGGCAATACTGAATGTGTCAGAGTTCACTGCTCAAAATCGATATAGCGTAGAGGACACACCCTTTTTTCAATATACTCTATTTTGAACAAATACTAGTAGAATCATAAAAATTTACACCATTATATTTGTACAGAACTTTGTTATTTCTTTGAAAAAAAAGTCCCTTTTTTGCAGGTCTCATTTTTTCGTTTGGAAAATTTACTGGTCCTTTACCTTGCCAGTGCACTTCTATTTTGTAGAGGCTGCCAGAAATTAGTGAAACAATAGACACTGTCACTATCTGAGTTCAAGTCCTCTTTAGGTTTTGGTGAGAAATACTGCTTGCATATCTTCAGAATTTCATGCTGTGCTTAAAAGATTCCGTAAAAGAACAATTAAACCGGGTAAAGAAAATTCAAGAGACATTCTAACTATCAAGAACATTCTCTAAACCATTTACATGCTTATCCTTAGTCACACTGTATTAGTTTGCCGTTTCTCTCAACAGTGTGAGTTTATACTTGATGAACATGGTGAATTAAGGAAGAATTAATTGATAATGGCTGCTTTTCCTTGTACAGGTTGACCTCCCTGATCAGATAATAGTGAGATATTGCTTCAAGGGGATAAAGAAATAAATACTTTATTTATCTGTATTTTAGAATGTATGTGCATGAAAGAATTCTATCAATAGATTTAAAGCTGAGTGACAATTTTTGCTCCATACCATTCTAGTTCAAGCTTTATAGTGCATTTTGTTAAAAAAAAACAGCTAGAGGAGGCAAAGAGATCTTCAGACATGACAATTGCTTGAAGTGGTGTTTGCAGTGATGGAAAAGACAGCAGTTCCCCAAGGAAGGAAAAACAACCTTACAGTTATTTTATTTTCTGTATGTACACATCTGAACAGCTGGAGAGGAGCTTGAGTTGGGAATCATCACTTTTGTTGATGTTTGTTTTGTCTTTTATTTATCTCTGTCTGTCTTCCAAAACTGCTGATAACTTGCCGGTATCTTTGGGTTTTGGTTTGTTTGTTTTAATGAGATAATATGGAACTTTTTACTTCCCCCCCCAAGCAGAATATTCTGGACAAAGAATTTCTCTTGAATACTGACTTCTTAAATATTTTGCCCATCATTCCTCTGCTGTGGAATCATGGAACAGCCATGTCCATGAGCCAGCAGTGTGTCCTCGTGGCCGAGGAGACCCATCCTGGGGTGCAGGAGGCACAGCATTGCCAGCAGGTCAGGGAGGCGATCCTGCCCCTCTCCTCAGCCCCGGTGGGGCCTCACCTGGAATATTTTGTCTAGCTCCAGGTTCCCCAGTACAAGAGAGACATGGAGCTCCTGGAACAGGTCTAGCAGGGGATTTCAAAGATGGTTAATGGAGTGGAACATCTCAGTTACGAGGAGAGGCTGAGGGAGTGGGGCACATTTAGCCAGGAGAAGAGATGAGCGAGAGGGAACCTCATCCCTGTCTGTCAGTATATGCAGGGAGTTAAAGGAATCCTTTGTATCTGGGTGAGCAAACTATGACCAAAGAAGATTTAGAATAGATGCCTCTTTTTTCTTTTTTAGTTTCACAAATTTACATCTCAAGAAATGACAGATGTTTCAAATGTGAAAGGGAGAGGGTTGTTTGGCTTTGGTTTTGTTCAACATTTGATGCACTAAGGAGAAATAAGGAATAATAAATAAGAGTTCAGCACAGGCTTCTCTCTATGTGAGCATTAACAAAACAGGGTAATGGAAGATTTTGCAGATGTGGTGTATTTTATTGGGTTTGCAAACATCTATGTAACCATATTAAAAAAATCAGTTTTTCTGAACTGTTAAAAACCTCAATAGCTAAGTTAAATATTAATTAGATAATACATTGGTTATGAATGAGGAGCTTTGGTACTAAAATCTTTTGGTGCCCAATTTAAACATAAGAGTTCACAGTTTGCCTTTGGTAAGAGCAGAGTCTAAGATGACTTGGTTGCCAGCAGGGATGACTTGACTGAGAGACCAGAGTGGAGCAAGAGGACTTGGGATTGACTCACCTGAGACTGAGGATTCTGAAATGACACCCCTAATCCCTGTGGATAAGGTACTTGACAGTGCAGTTTACATATTCCCTCCTAGTAATCTGAAAAGTGGCCATGACATTGGCTCCGCAGGGAGCTGCTTGGCAGCTTTCCCTGTGTGAGAGAGAGAGAGAGAGAAGGTGCTGCAATTAGAGACAATAGGATGTGGAGCAGCAATACAGAGGAAAAGGCTGAATTTTATTAAATTGAATGTTTTCATCAATAGCTAAGCAACGACGCCCGTGTAACGCTGTGAATTAATTGTGGAGAATATTTGTTGTTCTGCCACATGCTCGCTGTGTAAATTCTGTTACCAGCAGTACAGGCAGCTCTGCGTTGTGTTAAACATTGTGCTGAAATACAGGTGTGTGAAAAGGGCACAGTAAAACTCCTGCTCATTTCATTTCTCTCCTTGATAATTTTTCTTTCTCTTTGAAGAGGAGAAAATAATCTTGAGGCTCCTCGCTTTTCAGATGTATGCACCACACGTAGTTGTTCCATGTATCGAATCTCTGTGTTTTGAAGGGTTTGTGGGTTTTTGTTTCATTGCTTTGGGGTTTGTTTTGGTTTGGATTTTTTGAGGGGTTTTGCTTTTACTTTAAGTGTGCTAAATAGTACAAAGGTGTTTGTAAATAATGGTTCCCCTGACAGCAGTCCTAAAAATACAGCATAATTCATGACAAAAACTGGCAGTGAATTTCATGGTAGGAAAACAGAAATGGCTTATTAGCTAATTTAGCATTAAAATATATTTGAGATTGGAGGGCTGTTAAAGCTGTGATAGGGACATCATTCCATGTGTGCTGAAATACTGTTTGGTTTTTTTAGTTTTGGAGGGTTTTTTTCTGATTTTTAAATACCGAGTTCATTTTCTAAAGTAGTATCTGCACGGCAGGCCATGTATTTTTATGATGCTTATTTCAGTTCTCAGGCTTTATAACACTACCCAAAGGCATGCTGTGCTAACCTAGAAATTTGCTTTTTATGTCTTGTTGTGTCTGAATAACTAAATGGACTAATAATAGCCTGAAAGTACATCAAAAGTGAGCTTAGGGTTAGCAAGGTAATGGCATCTTTGTATTTTACTTGAAAATTTTTGATTTGTGAATTAAGCACATAAATAGCAGCTGGGATGTTTTATAGCAGGAGTTATGTGAGCTTGGAATGGGCAGACTGGGTGTACAGCACAGTGGGAGCTTTACATCTGCTACTGTCTTTTCAGTGCAATAAAGAAATGGGGTTCTCATCCTTCAGAGGAAGTGTTGGGTCTTAAACTTTGAAAGGAGCTCTCAAATTAGGCTTCTCTAGTGAAAAACAGATGTAATCGAGTGCCTGATTCTGTGTGCGTGTCCTCTGAAGTCAGAGAGCGTTATTTGCACAGTGCAAAGTGCGAGTGGAGACTGACAGGTTTTATCTTCTTCTTCTTCTTCTTCTTCTTCCAAGTTGGAAGCGACCTTCAAGATCATTGAGTCCAACGTCTGTCCCAACACCTCAACTGAACTAGACCATGGCACTGAGTGCCACATTCAATCTCTTTTTAAATACGTCCAGGGATGGTGATTCCACCACCTCCCTGGGTAGACCATTCCAATATTTTATCACTCTTTCTGTAAAAATTTTTCTCCTAATATCCAACCTATATTTCCCTTGGCGCAACTTCTGTGTCCAGAAGATGTTAACCAAGGGCCAAGCTAGAATAAATGGCAAAGAGCACTGAGAGTTCAACACCTGCACCTAGGGCAACATGGCTTGCAGTAACTGCATTGTGTCTCTTGTTTGTGAGTTAAGAATTGACTTCACTCCTCAGTCAGTCCCCGTTTTGCCCCCTGAGAAGATGGAGAAGGTCGTGCGTGTGGAGGGTTGGTGTCTCGGTTCCCTTCCACGCCTGAAGTTTGGTTTGTGGTACTTCTCACCTGGGCCCAGGGTGCTATTTGACCATCACAACAAGGACTTCCTAAATTTGTGACAAATAGCATAATGCAAAATAAGAACCCCTTAGTACTGTTCTGCGAGTGTAGCTACAGATTGTGAAAGGAAGATTTGTAACTGATATTCCTGGAATGATGCTGTCTATGGCTTTTGGAAGGATTCATTCTTCTTCACTTGGTCTGTTTGCAAACAATTTAAAAATGTGGCACATCATCTGTTTTCCCGTCACTTCAAAATAAGTTTGAGAGGTGCAGGGGAGCAGGGATTGCTTCCCTTTTTATCACATGCATTTATTAAGACTCTGACTTCTCTAGTAAGTCTCATTTTTCTTCATGTGTTTTCTGAAACACTTTTTTTATGCTTTTTCAGCTGGAAATCTCCACTGTAAGAACTGTCATCAATAATATTTATATAACAATCTAGCATTGATAGAGTATTTTTTAAGTGTAGTGTAGCTTTGTGGTCTAAATGATTGGAACATGGAGCTGAATTTTCTCCCCTTTGAGTTAGGTCAGATGTTTACGTGTTGATTTACTGGGTGATTTCTGAAAGACTTAGTGACCGTTCTTAAAAACCTACAAAATAAAACTGCATACCACTGTCTCTTAGGATAATCATCTCTCAGGTTTATGGTCCTGAGGGATAGAAACCCTCTACAGTACCTTTCAGGAGTGACTTGTTAGTCCTGCATTGGGCCAGGCATCTTTCCATTGCCTTTTCATGGTGAAGATTAAATTTCTGTAAAACCTGTCATCAACCTACACCCTGCTGAAATCCTTTCCAAGACTGTCAAATCCCTTTTAGCTAAAGAAACAAATTTGAATTTGTTCTTAATTCACTCATAACAAATTTATGTTGACTCTTCCTTATCTTCATTTCTTATCTTCACAAAACTCATGTTTGGCAACTGGTTCCATGTCATTTAGTGTTAGAGATAAGCTGACAGGTCTATTAATTTCTTTTTCCTCCACTTCTCCTCACTTTGCAAATGCAGGTATTGCTTCACGTTCCTCTGGGATGCTTCGCCTTCTCCAGGTGTTCTGAGATGATCACAAATTGGTTAGAGATTCTTTTTTTTTGTTGATTTCTCAAGTATTTTCTCAAAAGCTGTAGGCTCAACTTTTGATATTATTGATGTGAGGATGTCTGTGATGCCTAAACATTCTTTACTCATTGATTTAAAAAAAACTCATACACAGTTGTTTTTTTTTAATTGTAAGTTTTAGTTATAATACAGTGCCTTTTCAAGATAAAAGCAAAATCTCAATAATTCATCCAGTTTTAGCACAATTTTGCTTCTTTTTTTTCTCCCTTATACTTAAGGGGTTTTTTTATTTTTCCTCTTCCTTACAGTTTCTGACTCATGTTGTGCTTTACATTTCTAATGATCAGGAATAAAAGTACAATGTATAATCTTATTCTGTTATTAACAGAATTAGCATAAAAAACCCCACAAAGAAATCATGAAGAAATTAATATAGATGTTGTCAAGATTGAAACAAAAAGCGTTTCTAACAATTAGAGTTCATAACACACAGCATGAATGTAGCAATTGTTCTGTTATGGCAGCTGACTCGATTTGATGTATATACAATTAAAACCCTGAAGAACTAATTTTTAAACATTCTTCACGTATATGAAATACTTTGCTATCCACAGTGCTTTTGTTTGGACTTGCTAAAAAGCTCTCATATATAGTAAAGGAACTTTAATGGAAAGAAATAAAACACAGAAAATTGTGATTTTTTTTTTTCTTTTTTTTTTTGCCAAGTGCCGAACGTGTGCATTTAATCCCCTTGTGATTAAAACACTTAAAGGTGCACTTACCTTCCTGTGTGAGTATTCCCACTCTCTGAAATGAGGCTGCTTATGCTTAAAACCTTTAGCAAAGCCATATGAAAGAACAGGTTTTGTGCATTGTTAACTAAATAGTACTGATGGCTCCATTAAAATGAACATGCATACAATATCTTTGAATTTATGCCCTTATTGCTCCCATTTTTCAAATTTGAAATATTAAAAGGAAGGCAAAGCTATCTGCAGCCTTTAGAGTACAGCAAAAGAAAAGCCTCTCATCATAAATATCATTACTTCAACTGCATTTTCCACCCAACTGGGTAATTCTGAAGACACGTACTCTAACTCATGCAAAGGAGAGGAGTGAAAAGAGAATCACACTTGGTCTGTTGTGCCAGCCATACCATAGTAGTCTTAAGGTTGTATTTTATACATGTCTACTTGCTGTTTTTTAAACCTTAGATTTGTAATAAGGTTTTCATTCAGCTTCAGCGAAGTGTTGCGAGGCTCAGTTACCTGCCATGCTGTACCTATTACGAGTTGAAGGTTTTAATCCTTCTTTAGCTTTTTTTGTAAATGTATTGCCACTGTATTATTTCACCATATTCATAGCAGTGCTCAGGTACTTGTTGCGTTCCAGGTAGGCTTTGAGACAGTATTTTTGTTATGTACTGAATAAGCATAAATTGTCATCACATCCTCNTTTGAGACAGTATTTTTGTTATGTCCTCAGACAGTATTTTTGTTACGTACTGAATAAGCATAAAATGTCATCACATCCTATCAGAATAATATGTAGTATTGATTCTATACATAATCTTCCAGAATATTTACATGAGAAATCTAAATCCCCTCTACTTGGTATTGGTGGCTTGTTTAGACTTTTTTTAAAATCTGTCCAATATGAAAGATTTGCATTGAGGTCTTAATATGTTTTTTGAGTTCTATCAGTTGTTAGTTATTATGTAAGTATAGCAATCCATGCCAAAGCTTCTAAATCCAGTCTCCACACCTGCACTCTCCTGCAATAACTTAAAACATATGAATATGTTGGTAATTTCCATGTGATTTTTCCCTTAGTTATTATTTTGAGTTTATCATGGTTATGAAATTTAGTAGGTCTTGAAGTATCAGTGGCAAGAGAATACTGAGGAGATTATACCAACATTTTATCATGTGTTTATGAACTGGAATTTTCTGTCCTTGTCTTATTTAATATGGGCTCTAAAGTTTTGCTCCAACCCTGCCAACAGAGCTGCATGACACCACTCTGTGAGCTGAAGGACTGAGCTGGTGAGGTCTTTGGCTGTTTGCTAAAATCAAGTCATGTCTATTAAGTTGTGGCTTCATGTTATCCAGTTAATTATATGTGTGGGTTGCAGATCACAGCATTAGCTTAACAATGTTAATCTCATTCGAAAAAGTTGCTTCATGACTGTTCTTTTAAAGGAGGGCAAGTCCTTCATGTTTAAATATACAATAAAGGTGCATAGACAGTAGAGCTTTTGTTATGTGCTTACTTTCCTCATGCTGCTGTACTCAAAGTTGGAAACCTTTTGGGTCTTTTTCTTGTTTTGCAATCTGAGTTGTAGAAACGTGTCCTTATTTAGGTATTCTGGTATCCAGCAGCTTGTGGTTAATAGCTGCATCCCATGTTTTCATCCAAAGACTTTGGTATTTTCTGTCATGGTTTTGATCAGGGCTTGGAGGTAGATGATCTTTGAGTCCCTTCCAAGCCAAACCATGCTGTAGCTGGTTGTGTGAAAAGAGGTTCTTTCAGTTTTCAATCCTCATCTCATTTCTGTGAACAAAGCGTGTAGGACTGTCAGGAAAGTGAAGGGCAAGGAAAAAGGGCATGACTCTCTTAAAACAGGCTTCCTCCCTTATTTGTTGGTGTCAACAATCAGAAATTCTTGCAGGCCTAGCAAGAATCAACTGGGTGAAAGAAAAGCACCGCTTTTGCCGTAAGATTTTATCCCAAATGATAACACCCTAAACAGGATACAGTTCACAGAAGTGACCACATACCCACATCTGTAAATCTTGTTCCTCTTTCAAGCCTACAACAGATGTTCAGTGGGGAAGTAACTTGCCATGCCTAGTGAGTTTTAGAACCCTTGTGTCATTTGGAAGAGCTCAAATGTCACTGTAAGGAAGTAAACAGGAAGAGGTACAACAGAGAAGCAATATGGAATAGAAATGGGCTAAGAGGATATAAATGTAATTAGCGAAACACATTTTCATGACTAGTAAAATTAGCACCCATTTATACATGTTATACACTTGAACCCTTGTTGACACCTGAGGCTGGGAAAATATATCTGCTAATCAAAACATGTAATTATATCCTATGAAGCTGAAGTAATGCACTGAATCCTTGCTCTTCATGGTGTTAATGATTTGTGAAACTCATTTACCCGATCACCTCAGTTTGTCCTTTCTTGCTGTATTTCTGTTCCCCAAAATAGTGAGGTCAGGGACATTATAAAGCAATTAAATATTAGATCTATGGAAGAGTGAACATTGCGTAAATTGTTAGATGGTATTGATATTAGAGAAGAAGGTGCTCTCAATGGTGGGGAAAAATTCTCTGGTTGTAAAATAAGCAAAACAAGATAAATTAGTAACTTACTGGAGAACTAAAATTCCTGTGGAGCTGCAATGAAGTGGGGTGGTTGGTAACCTTTAACTTCCCACTGGTGTGACCTTCCTTTGCTGTTTTCAGAGCCCATATCTACATCTTATTGAAGAGCATTATGGTCTGAGACAAACATAAAGGGGAAAATGTGGAAATTACTGGGTTTTCTAGTGGTTTGGGTCTATACAGGAGAAATACCAAGGAAAAATGGGATATAAAAAATGTTTACTAAGTTTCATGATAGGACAACAGAAGAATTTATTTTGGTTTACAGCCCACTTCTAAAGTAGCAGTGTGGAGATGTGAGAGATGAATCAAGCTAATGGAGAAGAACAATTTATTTAGTCTGGCAATAGCGAGGTGTGTCGCTCCAGTGAAAGGTGTGCTGCCACAGCCACGGACACAGCTCTCTTGCAGCTTTTGGTTTATGTGTGTAGGTAGCACAAGTGAGAATTGAGAAGGGGGAAGGCAGAAAGGAGGGCTTAGACAGAGTTTTTCATTGATGAAAATTACAACCAGAAATTCACTTATTCGCAATAGCATTAAAATCATCTTTAGTTCTTGCAGTTCAACAAAATCCTCAGGCTAGTTAAATTATAAAGATGACTGTAAAAGGGAGAAATGCTTCTGCTGTAGCATGGATGTTATCCATCTTGATTAAGCAGCTCTGGCAGGTACTTTTGAATAACAAATCCTAAATACTCTTTTTAACCACTCTGGGTTTTTATATCTGACTGTCTTAGATGAGCCAAACAAGAAGAAAACAAGAAGAGTTTTTATAACAATACTACTTTACCATTCTGCACTTGCACCATTTTTACTGACATTCAATGGGAATGTTTTCTTTCTCTGAAAGCCAAGATAATTAAAATTTAAAACTGAATAAACGTAGTATCCATAATGTTTATTAATCATGAGGTTCTGTGAAGAACAGTGTGGTGTAAAAGTGCATTAACTAGTACAGATACATTAACATATTTAGTATTAAGAGATTTCTTAGAAAACTGGAAATGAGCAGAAAATGTACTGCTTCTAATATTTGAAGGTAAATTAATTCAATTTATCATCGTCCTGTTGATATAATCTTCCCTTGTACCCTAATTTCATGTAAGGGAAACTGTGGCAATAGTTACATGTTGTGTTTGCTGTATGCAATATTGTTACTGTCCTAAATTAGATGCATTAACCTCATAGTTTTAGGTGAAGACTCATGGAACACCATAGATGTTCTGGAAAAATCCACAGCTTAAGTTAACAAAATTTATTTTAAAAAACTTGCTGTGCCTACCTTGAGATACGACTGGAGAGTCTAAATAAGTTATCAGATAAATAGAACTGGTATGATAATATATAATGCTACATTGAACCTGTACATAAATCATCTAATGCAGGAATGTTCTGTTAATTGCTATTGTGCATCTACTGGAATTGTTGTAGATGTTTTTTCAGTATGTTCTTTTTTTGATGGGATATCTGGCAAATCCTCTAAGTTGTAACATTTACTGAAAAAGTCAGTCTTACTTCAATATTGAGACAATTCTAGTTCTCCATTTAAAGTCCTTAGGTACGATTTTTGAGTATGAATTGAAAGCTTTCTCTCCCTGTATACACTGGTTACCTCAAACCAGTGATGTGTTGTGGAATCTGAATACCTGTGCAAGGAGTGGACTGCTTGGACATTCAGAATGCAGGAGCAGTGCCAGAGGAATTACGTGAAAAGCAGTGGAAGCTCGATCACAGAGCCTGAGTTCTCTTCAGAGTGGATTGTTGCCTGGGCTGCAGTACTCACACCTTAACGCAGTCAAGGGTTGCCCATGCTTAGTGACATTTAAATTTAACATTTTTCCTTGCTTTATCAATTTATATTACCCAGTCATGCAAGAACTTATTTTTTAGGGAGATTGTTTTTGCACTCTGTTCTGAGGATTAAAAGAGCAAAGTGTGCAATGCACAGCTCTAATCCGCTCAGTTCTGTGCCTACATTGCGCTTAATGAAGCCATTTTGCAGCTGAAGTGCTTGATTTTCCTCTTGGAGTCAGTGGGGAGTGGTAGATGCTCCTAGATACTTTCCACAGGAAGACCATTCTGTCATGAATTCACTCATTTAAGTTAGGCAGACAGGACCTCTCTCTGAACACATCTCAGGAGTGCTTATTTCTCTCCCCTGACTGCAGAGAATAGGTTTGGCTTCTCTGTAAAGAATCTGGCCGTGGTCTAAGTGCCTAATTTAGGTAAAGCAGATCGCACCCATATGGGTTTTTTAATGCATGCTGGACATGTTGACCAGTAAGTAGCAGCTTTAAAGGGTTTTTGTCAGTGTTAGATGGTAAAAGGAAAGGTCATAAAGATGAACTTTGAGCTATTTGTTTGTGAAAGGCTGCTTCAGCTGAGACAGTGCTCACTTGAACCTTCCAGAAGTGATGTGTTCCACCTTGCAGTTGTCTCTTTTTGTGAAGGATCACACAGATGTGATTTTCCTGATGGCCTCTGTGTGCCGGATGATATCTAGGGCTTGTCATGACTGACAAAGGGGGTTTGATGTGTGGATATTTAAATAGTTCCAAATGCATGTGGTGGAATAAGACCACAAGTAATTGGGAGGGACTAGTTAAAGTGTCAACGTGCCCTTGGTTACTTCATCAAGGAATGTGTGAATTGTATCCTGATACTCTACTTGGTGAAATTCCCATGTCCAGAGCTGAACTAGTGAACTTGCAACTTCCTCTGTGAAACAGAGGTTGTGCTTTGTCATAATTGCCAAGCTCTGTTTGCTCTCTCCTTCAGAAGAGTGCTGGTTTTAACAGCTCAGCGCTTCTCTGTGTTGGAACGGGGTCAGCAGCTGTATGGATTTTCTCAGTGATAAACATAACTGCATCCAGTAAAGATCTGTTCAATCCCAGCTGATTGAATACAGCTCTTGGCCACGGGTGACTGGTGGCATGTTTAATGTCCCGAATTAATGACCCAGCCTGCGTCAGAGGTGTTGTGGTAAAAGCAGTGATGATTGGGGGATTACTGCTGGGCTGAGGCACAGTCTGTCCAGTTTGAGACAGCAGGTTTCTAGTGACCCTTCACTTGACTCATCTCCTCCTGCCTTTGGGTCATCTTCTCTTATTTGACAGATATTAAATACATTGAAAGTGGAACATTATTTTTTCTGATTGATGTAACTTGGTCCTACGGCTAGTATTAAAAAAGAAAGTCTAAACAAAAAATTACTGGCATGTGAAAATTCTTATTATGTTCTTAAGTTTCTCTCATCATGTTTTTACATCAGCTGCCAAACTAGAAACTACATCAAACTAGAAATACTGTAAAACTGCAGTATTTTATACATGAGCATGGTTTCCATCCATCCTAATGCACTCTTTGGATCTACTGAACGACAAGGATGTGTTCAGGATTTGTGCCCTGCACAAAGAGAAGGTAGGAGCTTGTACAGCGACTGCCATGCCAGGAGTGCAAGGAAAGGAAATACAGCCTCTGGACAGGGCCAGCCCCCTCCCCTCCCTCATTCTAAACAGAGCCTTAGTGTTTGGACAATGTCTAATCTTTAATCTGAAAGGATGTGTGACATGTGCAGTTTATTTACCTTGGAGGAATAAAATGCTCAGCTGCACCTATTACAGTCTGAACGTATTTCTTCAGGACAGTCCTCTCTGATTCTTGGTCCTTGGAGCTTTTGTGTTGTTTTTTTTTTCCTAGGTCTAACAGAATTGTAACCAGTTATGTTTGTTTTCTCACCTTCTTGGCTGTCTTTTCAAGTCTTTTACTCCAGCTTTTCCTGAAGGTTTCGTAGTTTGTTACTCCATTACATGCAAGCATGGGGTGTGCAATGGAAAGGTAGCTGTGAACATGAGGTAGTGTTTGTAGGAACATCTAAACCTGAGACCTGGATTTCTGTTTACACTTTAGGTCATCCTTGTGTTATTCGTATTTTTTATCTCTGATTTCTCCCTGTGCTCCTACTCTTGCCTCCAGCTCTGCTTCTAACCTCTCATGCTGGGATTGGTAATGAGACACTGTGCCAAGGCAGTTTGATGGCTCCTGTTCATGTCCTGATGATTTTTCTCTTATTCTTGAGATTACTCTGACCCATTTATTGCTTTGTTCTTTTTTTCTATGACATTTATGGACAATGATGGACACTTAAAAGATGGACAACAATTGAAAATTTTCAAATGTCAGCCTGTTTCAAATACTATTTAACACTTCTAAAGTTCAAGTCACTACTTGGCTTTTTCTTGCTTCTTCTTTAATGAAGACTGAAACTTTTTCTTTCTGTTCCCAAAAGCAGAAGCATTTGATGTAGATTAACACTGACTGTACTTCTAACTCCCTTCTTCATCCCACAACAAACCATGTACGGGATCAAATGCCATCATTTTGATCAACTAAAATATTTGGAGATAAACTGTCTGTGAAATGTCTTAGGCTTTTGGCATTTCCATGGTAATATATGTGGAGGAGGAGAAAATCTGACTTATACATGTTTTCCCAGTCATGATTTGTCATTGTAAGTGAAGATTCTTTTAGGTAATGTAGTCAACACAATTAAAGCTAAAAGGCAAGTTTGGCATAATCCCAGTTTTAGCCTTTCTGTAATATCATTTACACAGAATGAGATTACACGAAGTCGTTAATTGCCAGGATTTATAAGACAGTGCTTCAGCATGCACTGGTATTTCACTACATACACAAATAGTCGTGTATGATGCCGTAGTTTTGGTGTGTGTGTAGGAGAGGGCAGAGTTTTTCTCTGGAATTCTTTGTGGGAAGTCTGGAGATTCTGTGTAATAGCACTGTCTTGTGTTATGGTTTAGATGGCTTTTATCTATCCACTAGAAGCTATTTCAGGATAAATTGACAACCTGCGCTGTCTTTTTACTCAATCACCTCTGTGTGCAGAGTGCCAGTAGTGTTTTCAGAGCAGCACTTATGATAAGGAAAAAGTAGGCATAAATGGGCTGCTGAGAATTTATTGGGAGTCCTCGTTCTGTTGATCAGGAGCTCTGCCAACACAGTGACTCCACTGCCTGTTTAGTGAACAGGTAGATCCTTTCCTAGCCAGAGTATTTCTCCTCCTCAGCGATAAAAAGGGTAGAATGAACAGGAGCTGAGACAGCTTGTCACTGCTGAATCTTGTCCTGACAGCTGCCTTAGCAGAATGCATTTGATAAACTGTGATTGACAAAATACTTGAAAACTGCAGCTTAAAACTGAATTTTTGGAGAGTGTGAAAGTAGACAGGATAAAGTAAGAATAGTCTTATGAGCACACAGAGCTGTCATCACGCACATAACTCTCTTTAAATTTGAAAAATAGAAAGCTGTAGGGAAACCTAGACTTTCCTAATATAATTATCAAGATAATTGCTGAAATTGAGCCTTCATTTGAAGCTAGGTCCTTATGCAGTATTTTGTGCTTGTTTGCTACACAAAATCTAGTGTTGTAACTTAATTCAGTGGTAGACAAGGAGCAAACAAGCAAAAAAAAAAGTATCAGCTATGGTTTGCTCTGAACCTTTGGAGTCCATACATAAATTTTGAAGTTTTATGGTCCATTTTCATACTAAAGAAAGAATTGGCAACAGTGGACCTGCTTTCCCTGACTTTACATTTGTGGTCTGAGAACAATTAGTTTCCACTTACTGCAAATTAAGCTCATCATTTCCCAAAAAGAAACCCTCTTAATGCATCTTCTCCGTGATTGGAAGCACTCAGAGGGCTCTTTTCTTAGGTGGGTTTTCTGCTTTATTTCAAATCAATATCATCTCCTTAAGAGTCTATATAAAATGTTACATGTCGTTCCACAAAACTCTGAAAATTAATGGCATCGCTCCTGTGTGAATGCCGGGGTGATTTTCCAAGTGCTTCTGCGTATATTCACCTGCAAACAGGAGACACTTCCAGTACTGCTGACTGCAGAGTGCTGTGGCAGCGAGCAGAGCACGGGCTCTGTTGGTTGTTGTCATTGCACTGCACTACCAGGTGATGCATTCGTTGGTGTTTGTTCTATTTTTCATTTGCATTTAAATTCCTGTGAAGGAAAGATAAGATAGAGGTAAACAAATGATGCTTGTTTGCTCTTTAGTTGAGCTCCTACCAGACATGTGACTTTAAGAGAGAGAAGACATTGGGGAAAATGTCTAGGCATCCTTTACAAAGCACCACACCTCCATTCATTCTCCAGCAGACTTCAAAAGACACATCCCTCAGGTTTTAATGAAAACATAAATCAACAGGGAGTAACTAAAAATACACTTAAAGTTAACAGGCAACTAGGTCAATCACCACATGGCTCAGTATTTGTAGCTTTGATAAAATACATTGCAATGTTTTTCACACCATAAATGCCTTTCTGGTCCATGCAGAAAATCTTGCCTATGTTTATTGCCTCCAAAACGTTATCCCTTTTGAGTCAGGGAGTGTAATGCTCTCTCTCTAACTGCACAGCAGGAAGCTGTGGTGTGTTTGGCTGTGTCTGTCTTGTCCAGGGCAGTTTTTCTGCCTCTTCCATGAACGGCTTTTTGTGCAAACTGGGCACTGAGGGCTCCATTCCATCAGGAAACGGATGAGTGTGTTTGTTGTCAGCCCATGTTGTGTGCAGAGGGGAGCAGCTGCCATCATGTGCGAGGTAACATATGTTGTTACAGAAAAGAGCTGAATTTATCTGGGTTTTCTCTGAGTGTTACAGCCTCTTCCTGCACTTTGTTGTTCTTTTCATAGGGCAAACTTAATTTTGGTGGGTTTTAGAATGAGCTGGAGGAGCAGAGATGTACTGAAGTGATTGATTTCTGTATGGCAGTGTAGTGAAGACAAAGATGTTGATGATTTCCTGAATAATCTCACAATGTGAATGGTAGTTGTGAACAGCAGGTGAAGTGGATGCTTACTGAGGAATTGTGATGGGCTTTGAATTGTCTATTAAGATTCAGAATAGTTAAGTTAGTACAACAGTGCACAATCCTGTGAAAGGATATCCATGCTGTATTATAATAGTGCAAATACTCCCTTCTTATGACAAAACTAGGAACCAGTGGAACGTTTATTTAAAGAAGAAACCAGAAAATATTGTCACTGCCACTGTATAAAGGTGTGGAAGGTCCATAAACGTTGAACAATGTTAAATTCTCATTCTTTCATTTAAAGAATGATACAGTTGAACTTCAAAAGGTGGGAGCTGGTGAGATGAGTTACCCAAAGTATGGCATTGTTCCCTTGTGGAGTATAACTTCAATATTCTGTAGTGTAAAAACAACTGGTGACATGACTGGAGCCTCTGCAGTGGTGACTGGCATAAGGAAAGTGAATAGGGAATGATTGCTCACTGCCTTTTACCTGTATGGAAACCATACAGCATCAAATGAGCAAATGGGAGATCCAAAATGAGAAAAAATCTGCCTGATATGCATTTGGGACTTCTTGTCCCCGGACTTTGTAAAAACAGTTTTCACTGGTTCAGAGCCAGACTTGAGGATGTGATGGAAGAAAAATCCAAGCAGAGCTGCTGAATAAAATTTTTAGGAAACTGGAGAGGCAAGCTCCTGGAGTTACAGAGGATATTCTCGAGTATTACTTTTGTGTATTTATTCTAGTTTTATACTTTTCCCTGGGCTAGAGAAGTGATAAAATACCTTTGATATGATTTGCTACAGGTTGCACTTACATTCCTTATCAAAGAGTACTGAGATTAGTTTTGTTTCAAAGCTATAGGTGATCTCATTGTAGAGGCTGAACAGATATTTCGTAAAATTTGAGATAGAAATCTCGTTCTTCATATCTTTTCCCCAGCAAAAAACACAGTGAAACAGTAAGTTTGTCTTCTTGGGAGTTGTGCGTCAATTCTTAGTTCTTCAAAATTGTTTACAGCCACAGATGACAAATAAGATCTTACCAACTAAATTACTTGAAAACTGTAATTTGATTTTTTTTCACTACTAGAACTTGCTGTAGAAAGACAAGATCGGTAAGTAAAAGTAGGTTTCAAAGTGGTTGAGGCTCATCAATTAATTAACTTGCCATAGCAATTTAAAAACAAACAATAATTCTTAACAGTGAAGACCATAAATGAATAATGAGGAAGACAGATGCTGAAGTTATTACTTCAAGAGCTTTGTTTTGTTTTGTGAGGCACTGCTATTGCTACAACACTGATCTCAATCACTTTGTTTGTAATTTTAGGGGCTTCCTTGGTTTTAAATGAGCAATGAGCTACAGTGTTAGAGGCAGACAGGATGTTGTAATGCCTGTGGAATATTCATGTTGTTGGAAAAAATCAAGAGCAGCCGACTTTAATTTTTCCCTAATTTTACAAAAGAAGAAGGAAATTATAGTATGGTCAGATAAGTTTTACTGGTTAACTTATCCTTTCTTTACGCCTTCAAGCTGAAAAATATATATCCTGCAATAAGGAGGAAAATTATTTTTAAGGAATTACTTCTAAGATTTAAAATGGTTTTAGCCTTCTCCATAAAGTTTTTATTTATGCAGTTTTGTGTGGTCCAAAAAGTGAGGAGGAAAAGCAGTGGGTGCCTTAATTGAAGTTTTGGCTGGTTTTAGTACAGTTTATGTGGTCTCCTCTACATTTTAAGCTGGGTACCTGACAGCTTCTGTTGTGAAACTTCATTCGTGTGAATCTTGTCACCATACTTATGTAAGGGTACCAGGTTTAGAGATTTAATTTTGTTTTTAACAGTTAGATCTGAAAAATCATTTTGTAAAAGAGTTGCTGGTCTTTCTAGGTGTTAAGTTTTTGATCTAAAACCATAGTCATTGGCACAGAGGCTGACCTGAGAGCAAAGAGTTATTTGTGAGAGGCTTGCATGGAAAAGGTATTAAAGAAGGAGAAAGCAACCATAGAGAACCTTCAGTTGCTTGAAGCTTTTCTCAATTTTTAATAAATTATTCCCATGAGAATTGTGACTTATAGCTCCATAATTATTAAATCATGACTCGTAGCTGAGTCACTGGTCTGTGTGGGGCTACTAAACCATTCCTAACAGCATGAAGTAATCGTTGTTGAATTGACCTTTACTTCAAAAGGCAAAGTAAAACCAGAAGGAAAAAATGTTGAGAAGTTTCAATTAGAGTTTTACTTTTTGTGTGAGTCAATGACCGTGTTGAATTCAGAGGCAGTTATGAATATTTTAGATGTTAGGGCTTGGCTATTCAGGGGAATTTGAGAAGATTTGTCAAAATTACCAGATATGAAGTGGCATGATCTTAATGTGAATTTGATTGACACCCCTATGTAGACATAATCATTTGGACTTAATAGGGCTGTATTTAATTCTTTTGGGAGATAAGACTAATAGAAATAATTTAATTTGACTTAAATAAATCTACTTGAAATTTAGGTACGGTTGACTTTGACTTCATAGTTATAACAGACTTCTACACAAAGAACTAGGCACCTCTCTGCGCTCCAAGTGCTGATCTGAATTATGCATGTCCCTGTGATTCTTATGGTAGAAAGACATCCCAATGCTTTTAGTACTCCACAGGAAATGAAAACAAAAAATGGAAGTATTTTTCATTTTAAGGTCTGTGTTGTTGTCTCTAACATAGCTAAATACTTGCTTTATTCCCTATAAAAGGCATGGACAGTGCCCTTGGAAAACCCAGCTCCTGGTGCAGTAGATCTCTTGCTGATCGTACTGGTAACATTTAGAAAGTTTTAAATTGCAATGCAAGTCAAAAATTCTTCTGACTCCCATTTTGTAACTTTACCTTTAGGCTGAGGAGAGGGAAGATGGTGTATTTGCTGTGGAGTTCACTGAACTAGAACACACTTTCAGATGTACTTGAACTGCATTAGAGCATTTTCCTTTGTGGTGTTTGTCAATTCTGCATGAATGTTTGGTGGTGTGTTAACATTTTATTTTGTGGAAGTACACTCTTAAATATGTCTTGTGGGTGTTTTGCATTGGAGGATAATTGTGCTTGAGAGCTGCCAGTACACTCTGAAGGTAAAGCTTTTTAAGCCTAATTGACTTGTTGAATGCGCTTCAGAGAAGAGAAAACCGAACGCAACTTTTACAAAAGATCAAACAAAACATTAGATGTAAAAATGTGCAATAGAACATAATCGAGTAATACAGCACAGAGTAATTCTGTCAAGACAATATGGGAAAGGAAAAATTGTGTGGCCTTTTTGTTGCAGAACAGTTCTTATTCCCATACCTTTGAGCACGACTTTTGTATTACTGATTTATTTTTCTAACTGGAGGTGGTGGGCGTAGAGTACTGCACTTGTTACATCTGCCCACCAGGCATGCTCTGAAGTCTTAGGGTAGAATGTGATGGGGAAAAAAACCCTGATTTTTGAGGACAGAGCGTTGACCTGCGAGGTACTGAGAGTGTGTTCTGTCGGTTGCTACAGGTTTTGTCCTATTCCTCAATAATCATAATGATCAGTCATAATCATTGTGTAAATAACAATGAAAATATGCTGAGATACCAACAGAGGAGAAACTTCTGCTCACAGAAAGTGGTCAGTAGAGAGGAAATCAGAGACGTTTGGGGCAGGTCTCAGGCACACAGGTGTGACAGAAAAGGAGCAAGTGTTTATTACTGGATGTTTTTGTGTAAATATTGGGAGGGAGGGAGAGCAGCTTGAGAAATTCAGACTGTTTATTTGCAAGCCTTTTTTTCAAGGTTTCTGAAGTGCTACTTTATAAAAATAAACCATCTTTTTATTTTATATTACTAGTAAAAATTGGGTTATGCCACTTTGATAAATAGAAGAGGAAAAATGAGAACAGACCTTAGGAGGATATTTAGGCTCTGGTCATATTTAATATTCCACAGTTATTTTCTAGATCAATGTTGACTGAGAGGCATAAGACTTATGGGTGGAGGGAACAACTCTTATAAAATGTAATGAAGTTTTCCTATGTACAAAAACCCTTAAACACCCCGACCATAAACAATGTGCTGTCATCTTAAAGGGTGGAGCACATCTTGTGGGGTTGGTTGCCAAGCTTGTAGTGATGCCTGTTGGAAAAGGCTAAACAGCAAAATGCCAGAATACCTGTGAACTAATAAGATTGAGAATTTATAGTGCATAGCAGGAAGCATCTGTTTAAACTGTGAAGGGAAGAATTTCAAAGGAAGAAAACAACTGGGGATAAGGGAAAAGAGAAAGAGGAGGGAGGAGCGATGCTTGCTCCTGGATAACTGAAGGTTGGGAGTAGTTGCTAGGACAGCTCAGAAGAGGAGCTAGAACTAAGAACAAGGGGATATTTGGTGGTCAGCCTCTTTCCCAGGACAAAGACAGGTCCTGTGGGGCCCAGGCACGCCCTGCAGTGGGATCCTGAGGAGCCGAGCCGCTGGCTGCTGGTGTCTGGGGCTGCCTCCCCATGGTGGGAGGGAATGGATCTCCTCAGAGTGGCAGCTTCCCTGGGAGACTGTTGGGCTGGGAGGGAAATTAGAGAAATATTTAACATATGCGGAAGGCAAGGAACTGGTCTGAACTCCATATTCCTCACGGGAGAGCAGGTCAGGAATTGTTTTCTCAGTTTTCAAGAGGTGCTGCCGGGATTTGTACTGGTATACAAAATCACCATTTTCATGTGTCAGCATTGGCTTTTGGCTTAAACTGGGGCTTGAGACAGCAAGCCAGAACTGCTACTTGCTCATCTTTGAAAGGCAAGGACAGAAAGCAGGTTTTTTTCTCCCTGCCAGTTTCTGTGGGAAGGGTTGTATTTTAAGGGAATGTATTGGAGGAGCACAGGAAATTCACACAGGTTTTACCTTTCCAGATATAAGTGCAGTGTCTGGTAGGGACTAAAATTAACTTACAGATCTAAAGATTTACTTACAAAAGGTTTTCTTTTCCTAATTTTTGGTAAGGCCAAAGATTGTAGGTCATAGTCTCCTCTTTCCTGTCTGATAATTGCAAAATTCATTACTATCCCTTCGAGATGTTTTTTTATAAAAGGCTGTACTAAATCTGAATAAAAGCCTAATAAGTAGATTAGTTAGAACAATAGTCCTCCTGAGGATGGTTGATTCCAAGTGTAGCTGCTAGAGATAACCCTAAATGCAATTAGGTTTAACTCCCTGCGAGTGTCAAAGGAAGGTAATACCCACAGAGACTTCCCTTCAGATGACACTATTTTAAAGTGTCTTAACATTTAAATAGTCTTTCCTTTGGGCATTGGTGACAAACTTCTTTTTTTTTTTTTTTTTAAATTGTTGGAGAAACAGACCTTGGAAACTTGAGCTTTAGCCATTAGTTTTAGGTGCTTCCCATATAAAGAGGGATGGTTCAGCTTCCTTGGGTGAGCAGTTTGTTGTCCTCATCTGTGTCCTTTATCAGGATCAAATATCCCAAGGTGGCCACAGACAGGGGAGAGATAAAATAGTAGATTCAGTAACATGCACAAACTTAAAGGGTAATGTGATAAAATGTCAATAGATGAATTGTTGATGGATTAATTCTGGTTTTCCTCGTAAAAGAGAAATGAAAGCTAAAGCTTGTATTAAAACAGAAATAGAGACAGTAAAGGTTTCAAAACTTTGCGTCTTACAGGATGGGATATAACAGAAATAGTATAATTGCAAACTACTAAAATGGTTTAATTTAGCTGTAAGTACTGCGGAAAAATTGCACTGTATTTAAAGGTTTGGTTCCATTTGCACATCGAAAAAGAAAAGGAAAAAAGCTTAGTGAAACAATTCCATGACTTCCTCTTTGTCTGCATATGTCTGCATAGGCATGTGTTTAGTTATATTTAATTTCTCCTATTTTTAAAATATGAAAATAATATCAACGTCTGGGGGTTTATTTTGGGGAAAAATTGCTGCTAATACCAAAACAAGAAATTTGCAATAATTTTTTATTCACCAGCATTTTTATGTTGATATCCACAGTGCTCTGCCCTTCACATTTCTTTGCTTCACTTGCATGTTGTTCGAGTTATCTTTCTTGATAAGTGAAGCGTTCCTGAAAATATTGGTTTTTTTCCTTTCTTGTTCTTAAATCAAAGTCTGTGCCATCAAAATAAAGCTGAACTAGTTAGATGTGAGCCAAAGTACCCAAAAATGTCTTACAGTTGTACCTCATCAAAATTTAACTTCATGTGTGGCAAGGAGACATTGAGGCAGTTCTGTAAATTCTACTTGGTTTTTATTGTTTGTAACTTGTCCCTTGAAATTCCTTTCCCCCAAAGCCAGAGATGTAAGACTCAGGAGCTGTCATTCTTTCACATTATTCCATTTGAAGCAAATTAGTTTTGTTCCTAACAAATAGCTAATTTGTTGTCTAGCATGCAAAGTGGTTTATTTTCTATTGTCTTGGTCAGCCCTTATTTTATTTGTGTCAATGTGTTGCCTTTTTTTGCATGTAATAAATTGCTGTGTTTACAGAACACATTTTCACTGTTGATTTGTTTGAGTGTTGGGTGAAAGATTAAATTATTATCCTACAAATATTATGAAGGATTTGAATGTGAGATGCACCAAGTAAAATTATTTTCCAGTGAAAACTTAAAGATAATGAAAAACAAGAATTAGAGTGACCATACATTAATTATTGGGCTTCTTGTCTTGCTGTTTTTTGCAAGGAAAGTCATGTAAGTAAATAAAAATCAGTTTTATGTTTCCTGTTTACTCCATCTGAAGATTTTCCTGATGTTATTATGAAATTCAATAATAATTTTCAATTGATTTTGAGCTTTCCAAATGTAAGAGGACTCCTTGATTATGTCATGTTTTCAAAATCCAAGATTAGTTTAGTTCTTTTCTTTTTAGTCTAAGCGAGAGATAATTCAAAAGTAAAGGGGGTTTTTGTATGTATGTATTAAAATCTGTTTTCCTAAAGCTGGAGAGTTTTTAGGAGACCAAAAAAAAAAAAAAATTCTCCTTGCAACAGTGGAGTTTCACTGGTTCCTGTCTAGTTGAGATGCAGCAGAATGAGCCTGATTATGTTGAGAGTCAATGTAAAAGTCATAACGCTGCTGCAAAAAAGATGTAAGAAATGATTTAGTGCAGCTGACAGTGTCCATTTTCCAGATGTATCTTAGGAGTCTGGTTTTAGATAACAAAAATTATCTTTTGGAAGGATGTAATGATGTGGTTTTGGCTATAGGAGTAATTGATAGTACACTGAAAATAAGTTAGTATGAACTTAAGCACCTCCTGTACAGCCTGTATGGAAACTCTGCTGGCCTTTGGGTTAAATTCTACCCAAAGAGAGATTTTAGAGAAATTTTTATGCACTCAGGCCTTTTTGTGGTTAATGATGCTGAAAATGGGTATGTGGACTTCCTGCAAAGCAAGATCACACCAAACTACTGCTACTCAATACGCCTTTCTATGTCATTGATAACAAGATGAAAGAATTATTAATCTCTAGATAATAACGAGTGATGTATTTTACTTACTGCTGAGGAATGCTTTGGGTGGGAGGAGTGAAACATTGCTGGCTGTATTGCACCAAAGGTGAATGGAATGCAAGAAAAGAAGGAGAAGAGCCATCTCTAAAATGTTATTTGTTTTATTTCATTTAGATTTTCACACACACCTTTCTGAGAAATTGAAAGACAGACAGACAAGCTGGCAGCAGCTGGCTGAGACAAAGAACTCTCTAATACGTAAGGTTTTTATTTTGCTTAAACTGTGTTCCTTGTAAACTTAGAACCTAGTTTAGAACTTGTGTCTTGTGCAATGCTTAATCTTGTTCTGTGTGTGTTCTGCTTATTATGTGTTGTGGGATTTTGTTTGGTTGGGTTTTTTTTTTCTTCCTGGGTATTTATATTCTGTTGAATAAACCTGATATCTCCTACTCATTTCTATCTCATTGTTGAGTATTACCTTCCTGGTTGGATTGAACTAATTTAGGGCTGGGTTTTTCACTGGGAGACTTGGCTGGGTGCTGAAGGAGCTGTTTTCCCTGAGCTGATCGAGCTTTGTGGTGTGGGACTTGTTCCACAAGAGGAGGAGAGCTAAGAACAGAAGAGATGCCAGATCTGGGTACACACAGGCATACCTTTAAAACAAACCAGTCCCTGTACCTGTATTTTCACAAAGACAATTGTATATGTTGTATTCCAGTGCTAAAGCTTTGCATGAGACACCCATTTCTTCAGAGATTCTTAAATCAGGCTTTTGAATGAAATATTTAGTGATGACTGTTCATCTTCAGTCTTGATTTGAATTTGATCTGAGAGTTTGAGCCACACTTGATGTGCCACTGAAGTTTTGTATCTTAAGGGCTGTGCAAAACAGTCAGGGAGTTGTGTTGGTTTTTCTGGGTTTGTAGGGAGTTGTGTCATTGGTTTTTGAGGGGTACCTCAAAAAACAGGGGTTTTTGAGGTACCACTGCTCCCCACACACATTCACACTTCTGCTTCCCTGAGAGCAAAACTCCTTTGGGAGGAAGATGGTGTTTGGGAAAAAAGCCTTCAATGTACTTTTCCAGCAAAATTAAAAATTGCCAGGCTGTAGTAATATAAATCAAAAGACATCTCAAGGAATTTTAATACAAAGATAATGTTTCAGTGGCATCTTCCTCTTGATATTTCTTGAAATCAAAAATTATTTTCATTGGTTGGATATGTACACTTACACTAACAATAGCATCAACATGTGCCCTTACTAAATTAGCAAGGGCTCTTTTTCATTAAGTCTCTTGTCCTCGACTTGGCAAATCTTACATTGTATTTGATTGCCTAATGAGATGAAAGATGGATTTTGTTATTTCATTCTTTTCTTCCATTGCACCTCTGACCTAGTACATACATGAAAGACACCTTTCTGTTTGGGCTTTTTTTCAGCACTTAAGTTAAATGCTTTTCAAGATGAGGGCCCTAACCAGGAATAATACTCTGCTTGCTTAATACTTAAATGAAACCTAAACCAAGGTTTTCTCATCACCTCCATTTCCTGATGTACTTCTTTCCATAATTGCTTGATTGTTGGTAAAAACTAGTGAATGACATTATTCTTTGAATCTCAAACAGCATCTGAGCAAATACTGGAACAGTTTCTTAAATCAGATTCTGGAAAGTACTGAGCATCTGTGGCCATTTCCTAGTTAATGCAGCCCACGAGTGTTCAGTGTGTTTTCAGACTGGAGATAAGGACTGCTTGTTGTGTTTCCATGCTTGTTAGAAGAGCGGGAGCCAGAGCTTCTGGTAGAGTAATTAAATTTCCAAAATGCTGATGTCTGATACTAAAAACTGCCCAAGGTGATGCGTGTCTGGTTGGTAATAAAGATGAAATTAATAAAGAATGTAAAATGATCCTGTACATATCTCTGCATTTCTGAAGCATTCATGATTATTGGTGTTGCAGGAGGGGTTTGGCACAGGTGAAATGAGCAGGTTATGCTGTTTAGGCTGTACTAAATCTCAAAGAATAATGCTTGAATGCATTTTCCAGGATCACAGAAAGGTTTTGCTTAACAAATTGCATCCAACTGAACAATGTCTTTCTTCATTTGAAGCTTTGAGGCTTTTTATCAAATGTTGTTTCTTTTTGGTTTACTACTTTTTCCTTGCAAGCTGATACTCTTCCCAATTGATGCAAATGTGATTGATATATTGCTTTCAGTTTTTGGTACTGTATTTATTCAGGGCTCTAGAAATTGAGGAGAATGTGAGAATGTATTAGTAACTAGATCACAACTCAAAAATACTCGACAGCATTAATGCTTGCTACTGGCTTGATTTAACGTGCATTTAAGGAAATAATTGAACTGAGACAAGCAACAGAAAAACTTAGTACCTTTTATGACTTTTCTGGGTCTAATTTCTTGGGCATGCTAAATCTGATCTGAGTAGTGAAATAGTTTGTTGAATGCTCTAAATGTGGTAAGAAAGGTGCAGCGAGCTTGTTGACCCAGATGCGCTGCCTGGCGATATCAGCCAAATCTTTTATGTTAATAATTCCAGGGAATTGACCAAAAGCAAGCTTTATCTCCGCTCCTTTTAAACAGTGCCATAGGATTTTTTACATCAATCTGAATGCTGCCAAAACCAGACAGATGGCACTAACCTTGGTTTAAAGCCTCAGCTGGCTGAGGATGCATCCAAATAGTGTTGCAAAGCTTTCAGTGTGCATGTTGTGTCAACAGAAGAGGACTCTTTGTATCACCGTGAGCAGAGCCCTCATACTTTGCATTTCAAAGGTACCCAGTCCTCATGTGTGCTCATCCAGAGCACGGATGGCTTTGCTGTGCTCTAATAAAATGATAGCTTTCTTGATCTGCTCAGCCTTTGCTTTGCTAAGGACAGAGATGCCACCGGTGCAGCCAGGAAAAAAGGAGGTGAAGAGCTGAACATGGGTGTTGGAATGGTCAGTGGTTCAGAAATACAGGCACAGGGATTGTTGTCAGATCCGTGTTGAAACTCTGGAAGGAAAGAGTATAAAAATGTCTTACAGGAAAAAATATCTCCCCTCTCTAGTATTTGGAGTAGTCCTAAACCTCACAATTTCTGAATAGTCCTTTTCTAGAAGAATAATTCTTAGTAGATTTAAAATCTACAACAAACAACCCACCCAACCCTCCCTCAAAAAATCTTAAATCTATGTCATAATAAGAATTTAGAATTAAAAACGAAATCCAACAAACAAAATAACCAGACCACCCTTGGTCTCTTTTCTGAGCTGTAAAATAATGTAACAAAAGTTCAGCGATTTATCAAAATAATTGCTTTTTAAGCTTTTCAGAAGTATGATCTGAGTAATATATATTAAAAAAAAAGAAAGGTAAAAGTGCACTGCTTAGGGTATGATATGAATAGGACACTGAGAGGCCTCATTAAATGACAAAGGCAAAAGGGTCAGCTCCTGGTACAGTGTGTGCAAGCCTGAGCTGGAGTGCAGTAGAAGACTTGACAGAGAGGGAGAAAGGATTGAGTCAATCAAACCATATTGCAGTGCACTAACAGGGGATTTTTGGGTTCAAATTCTAGTGGACGTTTTTTCAAAACTGCACGAGCAAGACCTGGGTTTATCGTGCGGTTTTGGCAGCGATTTCTTTAAGCAGCCAGGTCTGGGTTGTGCAGTTACTCTTCCTGCAACTGTTTCGTTAAGAAACTGTCAGCCTGAGAATGGAAACCACACAGCCAAAGGATAAAACAGCGAGAATGTAGGAAATTCTGAGGGAGGAGTAAAATTCTCTTGCATAGTGAGTCCTAGAAGAAGACAAGCTGGCAGTCCTACCAGGTGCTTCTTCTAGGAACAACGTTGCAGAATTTTCCTGAACAGCACCAGTGTTGGAAATAAAGGACTCGAAATTTGCTTAAGCAACAAAGCAGGTTGTGTGTTGAAAGGCCGAGCTGCTGGCAAAATACTCGATCACCTCAGATTTATACAAATTGATCTCCTGTGTAATGCACCGTGTCCTAAAAACTGGAAGCCATGAACAGAAGACATTTTATTTTAAGGAGTTCTGTGACAGCTTATAAAAAAATAGCTTTTCCACTTTTTGCATGAAGCTTCTACCTTAAAGATACTGATGAAATAGGTGACAATTTTTAACACAAGCGGTGACAAAATAAACACCATCTGCTAGTGTTGGCTTATTCCATAGTCTTCTCATGCTGGGTGATTTTATTTCACCTTTTTTCAGAAACAGTTAATGACACATCTGCTGTGTGGTGGAGGTGCATTTTCAGTGATTAAATGTGGACATAGGATTAGAGAAAACAGTAACAAAACTTTTTCAGGAAACTGAAGAAAATATTAGTGCCATAAGGAGCTAACAAACTAACTGTGTTGATAGTTTTGAGTTTTTTTATTTTGACCTGGTTTATTGTTGGATCAAAAATTTCAAATTGTATTTGTTCCTTCAAAATACCTGTTTGTCATGGAAGGCATCTCATTTAGCCTTTATTTTGCCAAAGCAAAAACCTCGCCCCTATGACATTTATAGTCCTTCAAGCAAGCCTGGTTTTGTAGCGCATCTGTGAGTCTGGGGATGTGAAGTCAGAGCAGGTTTGGGTGTCCTGAGGGATCAGGGCCAGATTTGTTTACAAAGGGGAATGTATTTAGGGGAGCATAATGTGCAGTGGGACCTGGAGAACGAAATAAGGAGGTTTATCTCAAGGTCCAGTTGAGCTCTGGCCAATAGAAAATTGTACACACGCAGAGTTGTTTGTGTGTACAGAGTATTTCTTTATCCTGTAAAGCTCCCTGAGTCCATCTTCCTCCCAAGCACCGTTGTAGGGCAGAGTGTCGTTGTCTGGCGTCCCTTTAGGCAGACAGAGCTGTAATTCCTGGTGTTTTGTGTCAGGAAAGCTGTGCTTTCCTCCCTTTGGCAGAGCTCGGTGGGTTTGGAAATGCCTTCGGTGTGTCCCTGAAGAGCAGTCCCTTCCCACCAGCCCAGGATGTCCCAGCTTTCCCTTCTCACTCAGGAAGGAGAAGTCTTTGTGATGGGAATTCCGATTTAGCACTTTGCTGCAGAGGCATTAGCATAATGATCCACAAAAAATCCAAGCAATTAGGCTGTTAAACCTGTGTTTACCGTGCCAAATCATACATCCCTGTGCTGTTATCAGTATGAGTAGATTTTAATAAATCCAAAAAACTAAATATCTGCATCTCCGTATGGATGGATGGATATTTAATTTTGATATTTAATATTTAATTTTAAGATTAAGATAGAAATTAAAGCTATGGAAACTCTGGGGAAAAAAAAAAAAGCAGATCATTTGGCTGTGTTGTTCTCTGGTAGGTGAAAAACCAGGATGGACTGCAAGAGACATTAATTCTGACTCTGTTTAAAAGTTTCAATTAAAAACAGATTCACTGTCTTCCCTTCCTGCCACCAAGGTCTGTTTAATGCTATGAAATCCTTGTCCTCATTTTATGGTTTCACAAAACCTAAGTTATTTAAGTAAAGCTGTCTACAGTCCAAGAGCAAAATTACATCTGGAAAAAAAACCAACATGCTATAAATATTTTTTAAAGGAATTACTTGGGGTTTTTGTTTGGTTTTTGTTTTGTTAAGCCTTGCATTAGCTCCTGATGAACACTGGCTAAGGAAATATTGATAGAAATACACGTAAGGGTAAACATCTCTGCCTGTAGTTATTGTTATACTTTTGTTCAAACTTCATTCAATTTATTATTGTAATAATGAATGTGTAGAAGTGCCTGTGAAGCAATATGTCATTAATGTTAATTGTTCTGATAAAAGAAGAAAAAGAGCAATCTGACTCTTGATTTTTTGTCTTTACAGACTGCATAGTAATTAAAAATTGGAATGAGAATTCATGCAACTTGCTCTAAATGTGTACCGAGTACATTCAGTGGTGAATATTTGAAGTCATCCCATGTTCCTTAGCAGTGATAAACAGATTTACATAAGTTAAATACTTATATTACAAACCTTTTGGCTTGACCTCATCTGTGTAAACATTTCATTTATGAATTATCAAACCTCTTTGAAAGACAGCCTTATGTATGTGTATTATCATTTATGTTAATCAGAAACATTTTTCAAGCTGCTGTGCATGAAGTGAGGGTGAAAAATCCCTTGCTTATTCATACCCATATGCATGCTGTGAAACTTGAATAAGGAGGGAGACAAAAAAGACTGATTTTAAAAAAAAGTTATATACTTATTTTTTATGCTCATGCCATATTTCCATAGTTTAGGTTTACTTAAATCCAGTGATAAGGGTAAAAGTGTGGCGAGTCAGAGCAGAGCTTTTTTTATCAATGTCCATAGCTTGCTTTTATAAAAATTATTTTGTTTAGATTATGAACTGGTAATTAAGGTAATTAAGCTTTACTCCAAACTGAGTTTGCATCTATAGCAAAACTTTTAGTGTCTAACAGATTATATGTTATATTACAGTGTATTTTTAATATGGAGAATCAATGACTCTACAGGATTTTAAACTATGTTACTTGCAAACCCTTCTGCTTATTAAAGAATTTTACTTTGACAATGCAAAACTGCCCTCAGAAGTTGTCAGCGGAAGGCCAAGCATTTTGATAGAAATGTAGTGGATGGTGTGATTGTATCTGAAGATTGAAATCTGTTTGGGATAATGAGCAGAGGTGAAAAGCTGACTCACACAGGCCGTGTCATGATATCCATTTCCTTACTGGGATAAGTGAGCTCAGTATTTGCAACCAAATTCAAAGCATTTCAACCAAATTCAAAGCATTTCTCCTGTTGTTAAGACTTACAGACACAGCTGATAAAAGGTTTGCATGCTTCTTCAAAATTTATCTCCTTAAACAGCATTGTTAGGAGTTAGTATTTGATCCTGTAAAATTGTTTAGATTTAGAGAGATGGTTCAGCAGCATGAATGTGCTTCAGAGACAGGCTCTTCTGTAGTGCATATGCTCAGAATCTGCCCATACTTGATTCTACTTGGTTCCTCTTTTATTTAGAATGAAAGCTTTGCTTTCTCAGTTAAAGTCTGGGGTAGGGAAATACTGTGCCTCAAATCCCATGTGGCCTGAACTACCTGGTCCCAATTAATGAAAATATTGAATGTGGTGTTAATGCCAGGAGGCCCCTGAAAGGACTTACTGAAAATTACTGACATAATCCTTTTCTGAAATAAAGCATTATTTTGATATGATTAAATAGCATGTGGAAGTGGGAAATTGAGTGCCTTTTGGAAAAGTAAATGGTCTGCAATGAGGAAAAAAAAATCAGGTGCCTTGTTTCTCAAACCAGAAATCTTCATCTCTTACCTATCCAGCCTGCAAAACCTTCAGCCTTCGAACACTGTAGAATATTCATTTTTAGGGCAGAACTGTACTACTGCCCTCCCATCTCTTTCCACTCAAAGAATGGTTGGTCATGCTTAGGGTTAGTTGGAGATGTTGCTCCAGAGTTTGGATTCTGAATTTGACTTTGTGTATCCTGTGACGCGGCCACCGTTTAGGTGAACATCTATAGGTTCTTTTTTCGGTAGCAAAAGCAGCTTGTGCACCCTCCCTGACAGCTTCTTACACAGCACGGGCTGAACAGCCACGTGCTGGGATTGTGCTTTAGTCTCTAGAATTGACGTGTTCAGAGTAATAAAAGACATCTCTTCTTTTAGTCACCGGCAGTCCTCATTCTCACAGAAAGCCTTATCAAAATAACAGCACTGCACTTGCAGCCAAATTCCTTGTCTTGTCCTCAGGGCAGTGAGGATTGAATCCTTCCCTTTTGGATCTGACTCAGAACTAGCTTCACTCTAGGTTGGTTTCTGAACATTGTCAGATTTAAGTTTTGTGAAAAACATGTGAGCTCCATGTCTTACAAGCAGATATCAGCATTTTCACAGCTGGAAGTTAGGGTTTGTATCAACAGTCTCTTGAGTACAGGAGGAAATTAAGACTAAACCAGGAAATCAAGGCTGTAAGTGCCATGGTTGTGCAGTACTGCTACATGCAATAAAGGCTCGGAGATGTAAATTCTGCAGAGGTAGAACTGAGATAAACATGCTTCGGATAGATTTAGGAATAAGGTAGATAAAGATAGATTTAGGTAAGGAAGATAGATAGGATTGGTGTGTTTTGTATCGATCTCTTCATTTTCTAAGTCACTTGTGTGACATGCATTATTGGCATTCCATTTCAGGTGACTCAGAGGGGGCCGAGTCTGTGGTGTTAGGAAGCAATGTCACGTCAGGCATGTGCAGTTCTCAGAGTGGTTAATACAATACTGCTGCTTGGGCCATGAAGCAGTAACAATGTGAAAAGCACTGCAGATGTTAACAATTACAGAACATGTAAATGATATTTGCCATCCTTTACTGTGCTATTTCAGATCTGTCCTTCTAAATCTGTGGTGACAGAAGAAATCAAATTGTCTCGAAGTTACACGTGAAGTACAGGGAAAGGATAGAAATATCTCTTAGTGTGGGTACGCAGATACACAAATACTTATGGACATCCATGTGGACAAAATTTGCAATCACTAAAAATCTAAGTACTTGAGCTGCTTCGTATGCATAAAAACAGCTGCTGCTGTTACAGAATCTTTCTAGCTCTGTTTTCCTCATCAAATTAATATAGAAAAACGTGGTTTTGTATGCTGAATACGTGCACATAGTTGAATTCCTTGTTCAGTTTTTAATTAATTTAAATGAAGTTCTAAATTTGGTTCCCTGTCCAGGTTTATGCTTTTTGACTATTGTTTTGCATGACAATCAACTTAGGATTTAGAAATTCCTTTCTCCCTCATTGTTCTCAATATAGAAGTACCTGCTTTAATTCTTCTTTAGTTCTTGCTTCTTTCTAACCTGAACCTGGTGTTCAGCTGTGCTGTGTGAGCCTGTGCTGAGAAACCCTCCTTGCCTTACATGCTTAGAGCACAGAAACACAGGCACTACTCTTGAAGTGGTTTCACTTAATAGTGACAGAGGAACACTTCTTGTACATGGAGGGCAACGTGTAACAGAATTTCAGTTTTGCTTTTCAGGTATATATGCAATGAGTTCCATTCTTGTGTTATTTCTGATAGAAAAACGTACAGAATGTAACTTTCTGAATTCCTGGAAATACTTAAACTTTTTGAACCTAACCTCTGCCAGCTTTTTCTCTTTACTCCATAGTAACTGCATGCCTTCTTTTCCTCTTTGTCTTGTATGTGGCAATTATTACTGTCTGAGACATAAGGTAATTAAGTTGAATTTCATATTGAGGGATATGGGCTAAAGAGAAATAAACAATCTGATGTCATAATTTGCATCTCGATAAGCTCCCGCTATCAAAAGTCGGGGTTATTTTTTTTCTATTTCACCTTGCATTTTTCGACTCCCCTGTGTCATCTGCTAGCTGGGTGCTCTCTGGCAGAGCTCAGCTGCTGCTCCTGTGCAGGCAGTGTCTCCCAGGCACAGGTTTGTGAGTGTCAGCAAGCGCCTGGCTGTGGTTCAGAGCGCGGGTAATTCTCAGTCATTAATTTGTTGAAGCAGTGTTTGAACCTATCAGCTTAAACGTAAATCACTTCTCAGGCGTGAGGCACCAGAAGGTGCAATTAAAGAGGCAGTAAAATTAGATTGGGTTTAAACTGTTGCTTTTTCATAACTGAAGGATGCAAACACAAAGTTTTTCTTCCATTATGGGAAAAGGTCACGTGTCCAGAAATACTCTGAAGTGTGTTAGGCTGAGTGCACTTCCTAAAGAGAGCAAGGTAGTTGAGAATGACAGTTTTTTCTAGCTCTTAACATTTCTGATGTGTTTTTTCAGTTCTTTGATGAATATTATGCAAACGTAGAATTCAAGTAAGTTAGGCTCTTTAACAGGTACTTTGTTGAAGGTTGGATAGGAATAAACTCTGTGGCACTTCTTTGCTGGCTGAAAACCAGCATCAACGTGGTATCCAAAAGGCTGCAAGCACCCTGACATGAAAAATAAATTCCATTAAAGAAAAGCTAAGTTGTGGTTTTAATGAATTATCCTTGTTAAATATGAGATGTGCATGTCCTTTATGAATTGTTTACACCCACCTCACAAAGTCCACTGGCTTTGCAGTGCTTTTCATTGCTCAGCACGGTTCATCCGATCAAGGGTTGCTGTAGGGTGAGGAAATGTTGAGTGTTCCCAAATGCCCGTGGAAGGGAAGGCAAAGGGCACTGAATCTGGTCTGCGGAACAAGTTCTGCTTTGCTGAGTGACCATGCTGAGAGCCACAGTGTGTCAGTGATCTGATAAACATGCACAAGATATAAACCAAGTGCTGAATGTACTCCAGCAGCTGTTTCAGCGTAATTCCTTTTTCAATAAACTGAAGAATTTGTTGAAAAGGAGTGCAGCATACCCTTTGTATTGGATTCTAATCAGCCAGTTAAGGCTCTCAACAATTAATACTCTAGAGCTGAAAATTAATCAAAAGTGAACAGAACTGTGTTGAAAGAAAACAGTTTATATATTGATTGAAAGAGTACTGAGGGATTGGAGGTTTTGTGTTTGGTGGGTTTGTTTGTTGTTCCGGGGGTTTTTTGCCTGGAAATATAATATATATGGTTCTTTTAGTTTAGTGCCAAGCAAAGCACATCAGTCATTCTCCTGGATGCTTTTAAGGACAGCATCTGCCCTTCCTGGATAGTGCTGCCTAAAGTAGCTTTATCTACACTGGTTTTTTTTGTGCTCCAGAAGCCCTGGAAGCATAGGATATTTGATCCTCACGAGTCTTAATTACCTGCCAGATCTTAAGGTAATCCAAGGTGTTTTATTCCTGCAGATGGGTCAGGATATGGTTTTCCTTGGCAGGATTTTTTGTGGGTTTTGGAGTTTTGTTATTATTATTTTTTTTATTTTCTGTGTTGCACTGAGGTGTTCATACCCTCAGTTATGTTGTTTATTGGGTACTATACTTTGAGCTGTCAAATGTCCTCAGCAGTGTTTTGATCTTTTTTTTCCAGAATGTTGCTATTTACAATATTCTTATGAAGTTACATGAGTTGGCTTTTGACAGTTTAATATGTTTTGTAGAACTGTAACTTTTATTATCTTTCTTCCAAATTTGGCTGTACTTAAACAGCTGTAACCCTGGAGTTCCATAGCTTGGTGAGGTTGTTCAGTCCCACTTTTAATTTTCATCTTGATGTATTATAAATTTTACCTGGCAAGTAATAGCAGGAGGGAGTACTTCAGGCAGCAGTGCAGCCGCTGATCTGTGCTGGTGTAAGTGGCACGTACTTCAGTCAAGTCATGTGACAAATTACTGTTGCTTCATTTCTTTCTAAAGAAAAAAATCTGACCTCAAATGTCAGTATTGCAATTTACAATTTCTTGTAAGTGTAATAGCTCATTTTGAAAAAATGCAAGATTTGCACTTAGATACCAATAGAAAATTGAAGACAGTATTAATGCACAAGAGCTGCTAAAAACATGATGGAGAAGGCAGATCCTTATTTTTAAGTCACGCTTTTCAGAGCTATTTTATTATGTGAAAATGGCAACTATTTATTTTATATATGCTCATATTCATATATGTTTGCATTTCCCTTCCTTCCCCTCCATGTCAGACACAGATTGGGAGAGTCAGGATTGCTATCAGGTTTCTCGTTAATGATAAATGGTGACACTTCCTTTATGTTCATTAGAGACTTTCTTCTGATGGAGATAAGTAGATAAATGACATGCTTGGGGTTACCAGGAAAATGTGATTTCATCGTGCAGTAAACAAGCTTTGAAACAGTCTTCCTGATTTACAAGTAAGTTATGATCACGCCAGCTCTGACAAAGGGAAACGTTTATTCGCATGCCTGAAGCTCTGACACTGGAGTCACTTGAACATTGTGTCTTGCTGTCAGCTATTTTGGATAGATTTTGGTAAATAACAAGTTTCTAAGTTGTAGAAATAATCTCTATTATTCACATAGAACCGCTTTGCATAATTTGTCTAAACATAGAAACATAATGTACATAGGGAAGAA
Organism: Callaeas wilsoni; assembly: GCA_013398955.1. Taxonomy (NCBI): domain Eukaryota; kingdom Metazoa; phylum Chordata; class Aves; order Passeriformes; family Callaeidae; genus Callaeas; species Callaeas wilsoni. The sequence goes on along the minus strand of VWPU01000371.1, from coordinate 75,393 downwards.
GACTGATTGTTGCTGAAGTCTGTATGTGTTCAGAGGACCCGATGTGCTTGTGCCAGCAAAATTTACACCCTTTATATCATCAGTAGCAAAGGTGGGAGCTCTCAGCTCATCTTTTCCTCATTCTGCTCCTATTTGAGGCACCAAAAATAGGTACCTGAAGTTGCAAAATGTGGGTATTCCTATCAAGATTGAAACTGAGTGAGGAGTTAACCTTACGTAACTCCAAGGTTGGCTTTTGAGGTCCGAGCGTTGTACTCGGTGGCCTTGAGAGGTCCCTTTCAAACTTAATTGTTCTACAAGTCTGTATTAATAATCTCCCTGTGACATGGAAAGGAGATAATTAACTTGTGTGAGACCTGTAATTTGTTTCCTGAAATCCTAATAATCTTGACCTAAGTATAGGCACTTCTGTTACTGAGCTTTTTGATATCATTTTTGGAACTTCTCATCTATTCAGAACCCAGATCATTGCTTGGTCCGTTGTAATTGCTGCAAGTTATTCCAGCAGCATGAGTAGCAAAGGAGAGACTCACCATTCTGAAATAAATCCCTGTGCCAGTTTGGACACAAATCCAGGAGGAAACACCCCGAGAGGGGCGTCTCTCTCTCTCTCTCTCCTGCCTGCCAGGCAAGCAGGCCCCGGCAGCACCTCCCCCACGGGTTCGGGGAAATAATTTCTCGAGTGAAAGTGAAAAAAACTATTTATTTAACAGACAGAGTCCCCCACTGTCACGGGACAAAAAAGGGTATGAAAACCCTCTCCCCTGTCCCCTAAAAGAGGACTATGGATTTTAGAGTTCTTTCTGTAGGTAAAACCTGCAGTCCTGAGCTGGGCCGGGCCAGGCCAGGCAGGGTCCGACGATCCCCCTTGGAGGGTCCCGCCGAGCAGGGCCAGAGATGGGAGCTGGTCTGGGTTGACAAGCAAACCAAAAACAATCCAAAAAGGAACAGAAGCCGCGGAGGCAGATCACACTCCCTTCTCCGCTGAAAGCCAAAGAGACTAGAGAGCAAAAGTCCTCTAACCAACATATACTGTCAGAATTGGGAGAGAAAAGAATGCAAAACATTCTAGTTGCAAGGTCAAGCTGGCCGCTTTGAAGAGTTCTCTCGGCTTCTCTCTCCCCCCTTTGCAAGGTGCACGAGAGATCAAGCAGGAGATGGGGATTACAGTATGGTCATAGAGTCACCCCATAACAATCCCAAATTTAGAGTGTTTCCCAGCACTGATCTTTAAAATATCACAAAAAAAATCTCATCTGATCACTCAGTGCTGTGCTGCATGTGAGACAGCAGTACTGCAATTTTTATGTTAGTCAAACATTAAACTGTATGAGGATGCCAAATGATAAACAATCGTTTTTTCCCTAGATCCACAGGCTTTAAAGGCAGCACTGTTAGAGAGCCTGTTGCCATTTGTAACAAAAGGTTCATTGCCTCAGAATAGGTTGTTGGTTCCATACATAAACAGGATTAAAAATACTAGAGATCACTCTGTAAGTAAGTAATTAGCAAGCGGTGAATCCTGCTGTCCCTCCCATGTCGTACTGGAGAGAATCAGCTGGTCTTTGTGTGCGTGGCACATATTTGGAACACGTGCAAGGTGCGAGGGAAGGTCAGCAGTGATAATTGCTTTACAAACTGGCAGCCTGCCAGCACTGGATCAAAATTTTAGCCTTGGAATGTTATGTGGGAATTTGCAATGGAGAGTTTGGTGCTGTGCTGCATTCCACAAGACACCAACACATGTTCCTTCATTCTCTTTAAGTTCTGTGCCAGAGATGTTACTTTACATATCTGAATGTAGGAGAATTATGGCAAAAGATTGCTAATTTCTTGTTATTTATCAGACAATAACAATGCACACCTGGTGAATTCTCCTGTTGGTGTCCCACCCAAAATGGACAGCCACGTGTACTTTTGGCATGTGTTACTGAAAAGATAAGCGGGTCTGATGGAAAACAAGCCAAAATGTTTTGCCTAGGTTCTTCTCCCTTGCATGGGGAAGGTTTTCCTAGCATTCAGAATTTGATGTGGCCCTTCAGAACATATTTTATGGTTTCGTTGTTATTCGTTGCAATTTCTTTCCATTGGAATGAGTAGCTATGGTTACTGGATGGCTACTGCAGCCCCGTGCAGTGGGGCTGTGAGAGGGGTTAATTATTGTGTGATGTATGTGTTCAAACTGTCGTAGGAATTCTCCAGCTTCTAGTCTGAACTCTTATTTCTTGGGAAAATAAAATTTGATTACATAAGTTCCATAAGCCTGCCTGAAACAAGGGAATTTGGTAAAAGTTGATGTTTCAATAATGATGATAAGCCCTTTGTGAAGAAGCGTATATTCTCTTTCCATACTCCATTCCCTTGACAAAAGGAAGTTTTAGTAAACCCTGTCACAGTCACAGGTTACCATGAGAAATTGAAAACTTGCTCAAAATAAATGCAGTAGTGGTTAGACTACAGTGGGCCAGAGTGTGTGGGAGAACTCAGATTTGTCTGATGGGGAAAGGACTTGAGAGAAAACTGAGTTAGCAGTGCCCGTAAGACATTTCTCAGTGCTTTTAAGTTTAAAAGATGAAATTCAATTTAAATCATTGGGCCCATGTTCACCATAATCTAAAGCAAAACAGCTGTTATGCATCCTGTATGCAAAGGGCTTGGAATCAATCGTGTGAGCTCCTGTGTTCTGTCTTATATTTTGCCTACAGAGCCATGAGATCTATTTAAAAAGAAAATCAGGAATATTATGTAAACCACTAGGGCTCCTCTGCATTCCTTTGTGAGCAGAGCAGCAACAAACATCAGCATCCACATGGGGTGCCTGATAACACCAGATATTTTCCAGGATTAATCGTGTTCTGTCATGGGGAGTGCAAGGCTGCTGTTCTGTGCCACACAGTTCTGCTGCCTCTGGTGCTGGGTGGTGTGACATGGAAGCAGGGTGTATCAGAGGCTTGACGATATCATGGTATTGTCTGGCTGCCAGGGCACCTTGTTGGAGCTGCAGGAGTCTACATTTAAATCAAGGAAGTCATTAAGCCATTACACATTAGAAGATCAGCAAATAACTTCAATGAATTTTATATTTTTATACTGTGCATGTACACTCATATAAAACTAACAATAATTTAGTTGCTTTTATATTGTTTTAATACATATTTCTAATTTTTATTGAAAAAAAAACCCCTTTGTTAGTATACATAATTACATTCTTGTTCATTGATTAGTAGCTAGAAAACAGCGAAAGTAAACTAAGATTATTCCTAATGACTATCTGTTGATTTATTGGTAATCAGCAAAGCAAATATTTAAAAGTTTAATTGTTGATAAATAACCTATATTATAGTTTTAACACATCAATTGATGTGTAGTGTTTTGCTGCAGGCTGCCTGATCAATGCCTTCACTGTGCATTCTGATTTTAGTTTTTTAAACATGTACAATATGGTAGGGTAAGAAATTGAGGAAAGGAGATAGGCATATGCTGAAGGCACATAAACTTGAGTTCAAGGGAGGGATGTCTGTTCAAAAGCAGAACATATCGGATGTGGGACATTTTGTCAAAGGTAAGGGTTACAACAGTTACTGAGCACAAAGCTGCCTGGGACAAATAATAGAAGAGCTTTTATGGTGTTAAAAAAAATCTTCACATTAACTGAACAGAATATGCAGGAGCAAACATATGGATTGGTCTCATTAAGAACAAAGACATTTGTTTGAGATGAGCCTCGAAGAAGAGAAGTGGCATTTCACTTTGGGAAAGACAAAAGAATAATGAGGTTGAATTAGAGCAACATCACATTATCACACTGGTGGAGCTCGGACAAAGAGTACAATAGTCTCACTCTGCGTGGAAAAAAAACCAGAAAAAGGATTCAGTGTTACAGGCATAATAAAGTTTTGTTTGGTTGGTGTTCTGTGTTTCAGTATTAGAAAGCTTTCTCCAGTTTGTTTGGTGCTGTCATTCTGTGCATTTTGGGCACTCCTGGTTCCACAGTCAGTGCTGTCACACAGAATACCCAGAAGAAATCCTGAGTGTTGAGTGTGATGTTTCTCTTGCTCCTCTCATGAATTTGCCATTCTTTCCTTTTTCAAACACGTTGGTTGTCAAAGCCTTTATGTAATCTTTGGTCGTGGTTCTTGGAGCGCGGCTTTTCTTGGTGAACTGCAGGTGTTTTTCCTTGCTCTGCTTTTTTAGTTGCAGTACCTTGGGGATGTTGGTAACCTGTGTGTCGAAACATATCGGCTGTTGTTGCTGAAATCCTGTTTCTGGGCCTGACTGAGGGCAGCCACTGTGCAGTGCTCACCTGTCGATGACCGCTTGACCGCCCGGTGGCCGAGCAGGCGGCTAGCTTCCAGTGTCCCGGTGGCGAGGCAGGGAGAAGCTTTGTGTCTGGTGGAAGCTCCTGCTGGAGCTATCTGCCTCTGGGCTCACAGTGGAGCTGGCAGCAGTCGATGGTAACTGAAGCATTCGGCAGAGGCGAAGGAGGAAAGAGAGACTCAATGTTGCAGCACCCAAGGCTTTATTTCCTGACCCGGAGGTCAGGAGGCCAGGATGAGGAGCACCAAAAGAGCACAGACTGACAGTTACCCTGTCTTTTAAGGTAGGGGAGGAGAAGGGAGGAACAAAGGGATAAACCAAGAGGGAGAAGACAAGAGGTGTCAGGTGTGCCATAAAAGGAACAATAGGGAGGGTTTGATTACAATAGACCAATGGGGATTATAGAACAACAGATCTTTCTAGAACTTAATTGACTACACAACAAGGATATACATAAACGTGAAGGGTAGAACCAATGGGTAACTAAAGAAAAAAGATGTTTCTGGAACGAGGGAGGAATAACTAGGTGGAATGACATCCAGGAGGCTGGAACTTAACCTTTGGTGCCACCCACTGCAGCATCCTCAGGTCCGCCCTCTGACCCTCTGTCCCGGGCGGGAAAATCCACCCACTGGATGCCTCTGTCCATTCTCAGCCCAAAGGTGGGCTGGACCACCGCAACATTCACCCACTCTGTGTGGAGCTGAGTGCCTAGAGCAGTCTTCAAGTGGCATCTTTATCATGGAGCACAAAAAGCCCCACTTACAGGTTACCATCTGAATTTCCACTGCTGCTAACTCTGTGTGACTCAGTTATCCTGACGTTCGTAAATAAAGCAGGGAAAAGAAGTGATGAAATGAAGATATAAAAAGTTCCTGTGCTGGCTTTGTCTCCTTCCCTTCCCCAGGTCTGTGAATGCTGTTAGATACGTGTAGGGGCACAGCAAGACAGGTTTGCTGTGTCTGATGTAAGACAGAATTTCTCCGCCAGGTAGGCTTGTGATTTTCACACTGATCCCTGAGTCAAGCGGACAGGTACTCTTTATCATCCTCTGGCTAAAACAAATAAATTAGTCTCAGCTTTTCCTTCACTGTGTTTTTTAGCTCCCCTGTCAACAAGTCTGGGTATCTCTTGTGCTGTGTTCCATTCTTCTGCTGAACTCTCCAGTTCCCTTCTTTCTCTCCCTCTCCCCCACAGTTGTATTCCCCTGCATCTTAAATAGTTCATTTAAGAAGTAGCAGACTTACAGAGGAATTTTAATATGATCTCCCATTATGGAGATTTCAATCTGTTCCACAATCACGATTCAATCTGTTAGCTAGATAAGAGTTTAAGAAATTTTTTAGGCTTTGAGAACTTTGTAACAAAACGAAGCAGTTTAATATGCAGTTAGCAATAAAGTATAATATTTACAGTAATGTAATGCCAAGGGAAGATATTGCTCAAATTGAGATAATAATTTAAAGGAATCGATGATACAACTTAAAAATTAAAAACAAATCAGTTATATTTAAGCCTTAAAAGAAATATATGCCTTTGATATTAAAAAGAAAAGACGGGAATGGAGGAAGATAAATTAATTATTTTAGTTCCTGAGAGTCCTGTGATGTGCAAAATCACTTTCCTGTAGCTAAGATACATGATGTAATATTATAATGCAAGGTGCTGCAATATCATGCTGCGTGCAGCAGGACAAGACTGCAAAATAAGGCAAAAATGACACCTATACATCAGTGTAGTGCTCGTGTGGGATCTACTACCATGTCTGACCATGAGGAGTGATAAAACGAATTATATTCATGTATTTATTTATTTAGAGAAGACAGCATAATGTTTTTGGGGGAGTAGTAAGCACAGTAGGAGACTAATGAAGTTGAAATTTATCAGAGAAATCTCTAAAATAACTTCACTTTTTGTCTTCTGCAAGTATAGCATACAGTTCACATAATGATCGTGTTCGAATGTCCTAAGTATGTGTCAAGAGGTGAACATTTGATCATTTTGGTAGCTTCAGAATTAGTTGAATGCATGGTTACTCTGTCTCTAGCACACGAACAGATTGACAAGACAGATCAGATAAATAACCTTTATTAACCTCCTCTCAGTGTTAGGGTATTCCCAGGCCCAGAAGTGACAGAGAGCCTGGAATCAGTCAGTTATGAAAATTTTGTTAAAAATTAAAACTTTCGGTAAACTTCTAAAACAGGTTAATCCAGAAGGTATTTCTGAGGAAAGAAAGCAGGAATAAGAAATAACCCCAGCGAAGGCTAAGTCCTGGTATCTACAGCCAAGAACAGTCACAAGCTGAGTCCAGCTGCTGGGGCAGAGTGGTAGTCTGGAAGGTGGGCACTTCAGAGCAGGGTACCAAATGTTTGATCCTGAGAGGGTAAAAAAGGAATTCAGCTCTTGAGGAGCATGTCTTCAGTGTGGTGCTGTCTTGGTCTTGAACCTGAGGCCAGCCTGAAGTCACTCTGTCCTCTCTCATGTTTGCTTTTCGTTCAAGGGCCTTGAGCTGAGTTGTCTTCTGTTAAGTGGAATTATAAACTTCATTTCTTTTGTTGATTCTTGAGAAATATTTTGAAATACTGTGATTTTAGTTCAAGTGAGAAATATTTTGATGACAGTGTTTGCCATCCTCCTTATAACTCTGTCAGTGTCTATTGTGAGTTAGAAGGAAAAATGAGTAGTTGTGGCTGGGTCAGATAGCAGGAATTTACAGAGAACTCGCTGTTCTGTGCTGCATCCAACAAGGTCTGTCTTCCTTTGAAACAGGCATGACCTCTCTGACTGAATACCAAGGAAGTTCAAAACCCTCTAATTTTCCTTGAAATCTATTTTTATCATGATCAGGGACAGGCAAAGTTAAAAAGTACAAGACTGACAGTTCAGAAAGGAAAAAATGCCTTTACTGAAATCTGCAGGTATTCTACAGCAGAGTCAAAAATTCTTTTGGTTTTCTGGGCTTCATCATTTTTATTGTGTGCAGCATGTTTCCAAGGATTCTTTATTTCTTCAATTGAACACCTAAAAGAAATTACAGTAATTAATGAAACCCACTGCAAAAATCATAAAATTTCAGTAGCATCAGTGACTGTTACTGTCATTGACAATATCATAACTATTGAGAGAAAAAATGTGTACTTAGTGAGAAATTATTTCAAATTTGAATTCAAAAGCATATATAAGCCATATATGTAAATGTGTGTAGATCCATGTATGCATATTAGAATTATTTTACATGAAGCCAGGTACAGAACAAGGATCTCTCCAGGTGACTTAGATAAAATCCCTTTGCATAATTCACATTTTGAAGCAGAGCACTGATCTACACTCCAGAAGCATTTTAGAAGTTCTGAGAAAAATTAATACAATGCCCATTGTGTGTAATTCTGGAAGGTGTGCACGAAATCTGTTCAGCAGGTGTTAGTGCTGCACTTTTGCAAATGCTGTCTGCTGCTCTTAAGAAAAATTGTTCTAGAGACTCAACTGCAGAAGTGGATGCACCAGTTCTGTGTCAGCACCAGATCCCCATTTGGTTTTTAAAAGTTCCCAACTGGGAGTTCATACTGACATGGGAAAAAATAGAAGTAAGGAAGAAATTCCTTTAACATTTGAAAGTTTTGCTGATTTTCCCAAGGTCTCCTACTGCAAAGAATAACAACATTAAAGAAGGTAGGGTGTTAAAATATTTTCAGTGCTGCCCATGTTAAATGTGTCAATCATGTTGAGTCGTCTCAGTTTTTCACAGTTCTGTTTGTTTGAAGAAGATCAAATTTGCACTTTTTATATCATCCGTCAACTGAAATGTACCCATTGATTCCAAAAAGGTATTTGACCCTGAAAAACCAATTACTTCTACTCAAATCAAAAGACAAATGTGGAGGTGTTTCCATGAGTAAAATAGCATTTTAAAACATTATAAAGTGGAGATAGGAAGGTAGCAATAAAAACACATTTTAAAAGACATATATTTTTAAGCACTTGTCAGAAACATGAACCTGGTGAGATGGGGAAATGTCAGACACATTACATGTGCAGGACGTGCATTTGGCATTTTGCTGTCAGCAGGGGAGTTCTTCTACAACTAATTCCTCAGGAACCACACGCTGAGTCTGTCTGCAGGGAGGAAGGAGAGCTAGGGGTAGAAGCATATATTGTTTATTTTGTGGAGGTGTATTAACAGGATTTTTTTTTCTCTCTAAGAGAAGACCATGAGTTGTGTCAGTCACGCTGTATGATAATTTTCTGGAGTTGGAATAAATTCCATATTTTATGCAAAACATGAGTCAAGCTGTGCAGCTCACTAGTACAGGTACAAATGGGCACTTTCTAGTACACCGCATGTAAAATTGATTAAAAATCCTATCTCGCAATTCACATGTGTTTAATAAATATTATCTGCTGATGAGCTACTGACTTTAGCAGGGGAGCCTGTATGGCAGTATTTCTTTGGGGTCTCAGACATAAGGAAGGGGTGCAGGGATCGAGTCTCTGGCTTTGCCATTTTAGTTTCTCTCTCTCTCCTCTCCCCTGCACTCAATTCTGCCAAAAAATAACCCCCTGTTTGCTGCACCACTGACTTGAACAGGGACTGTTGGCCCCCGGAACACGTTCTGTCCCAGCAGGGCTATTGCTGATGCTCCCATCCCACGATGATGTTGATTCCAGCTGTGCATTGTTTAATTTGACACAGCTGTTACAGCACATTGCCTTAAGAGCGTGGCGAGGGAAATGGAATTTAAGTATCACTGTAAACTCAAAACCGAATTTCCTGCAGGACAGTATCACATGAAACCAATATATTAATGAATACACAGCATTTAGGGGGTAGTTATAATTTATTTATACACTGTTTCCCATAGAGACGTTCATAAATACACCAAAAATGCAAACAGTTGTGATTTTTATCCTCTTTTAGGCTGTAAGCTCTAAACGATGGAATCAATATTGTCCAAATTCAGCAGCAATATTAAATAGAGGAGCAACAGTGAATGAAAATTCAGATTCATATCAAATAGTTTCCTTTCCTTATTGCATTTTTTTTCAAAATTTTAATATTTAGTGTGGTTATTTCATATAGTTGCGGTTGCCACAGATAGGCAGATTTTTTGTAACATGGTCAGAATGCAGTGAATAAATAAGACCTAGGTTATCATAAGAAAATTTAGATATGGCATTTTAAATATTCCTTTGGTTCAGGTAGATGTGACTTTAAAGTTTAACCTGCATGAGCAAAAATTATATGGACTTGAAAGTTGAAAAAAAAGCAGGTTAATTGTTAATGGGATGTTCTGTTACTGTTTTTGCTCTCATTAAGATGATGTTTTTCTTATGTGAATAAACTACAGTAATTAAGTGCATCATCTTGTTATGAATCCAGAGAAGGAAGAAACAGAAAAAAAAAAAAAAATCCCTTTTTTTTTTTTTTTTTTTTTTTCAGGATTAGGCCAAAATTCTGATTACTGTGCATTACAGCATCCCTGACATCAAACAGATGCAAATGCTGAACCACACTTACTCCAGCAGTAATCATTGTTTGACTTTTCATGTTCTGCAGCAGGACTGGTTTTGCTGTACTTAGCTATAGTTAACTACTTAGGGAAAATACAATTGGAGATAGTGAAATTTTTTAATCTTCTGAAATAGTTCATTAGGAGATGAAGAAGAAATTCTTTCTTGCAGATGTTTTTAAACCATATGCTTGAAGATGTGTAACTTACTGGACTGCACATCATTGTCAAAGGAGGATATAAAAGCTGAACTATCCCCGTGCTTCACTTGAGACAGCATCATTGGTCCATAGTTATAAAAAAAAGTTTGAGGTTCTTCATGAAGTCCCCAGTGTATTGTCAAGCACTGATGTTCAGTGCAGTGAGTGCTCTTGGTCCCTGTACAGCCACTGTCCTGATCCCATCTCTGCTACGCCGGTGCATGTGGAAACCAGCAGGGCTCGTGGTGGCTTGTTGGGCGGCTGTGCCAGCTGCTGCCTGTGAAGCTCGTGCTGTCATTCTGTCCCTTGGCACTGGTGAGTGCAAGGTCCCACATCCAGGTGCCTGCTCTAGGATGCCGCTGCACTTCATCTGTGCCGCCCTTCTCCCCGCGTTTGTAACTTGGTGTTCTGCCGTCACTTTGTGCAGCAAGGGCTGCAGAGAGACTGCACCTTCTATGCCACAGGTGACTCAAGTGAAGAGATATTCCTAATTTTTATCCAGAGTGTTGCAGTCATAGATCTGTGAACACCTGAGCAAAGAAAAGCGCAGGGTGGTGAAACAGGACCACACGCTCTGTGTAATGAAGTAATTATTTGTAGCCTTACTGTGGAGTAGAATTAGATTCATATTCTTGGGGTTACTCTTAAGTTTTCTTAAATGGAAAACAGTAACAATTGTTAATACTTTTCATTATTTTGTCACATGAGGATGTAAAATGTAAAGCGAATGATTCTCCCCAAACTTTGTTGCTGCCTCTGAGCAGAGGAGGACATGCAATGACACATTAAGAGAAGGTGGGGAAAAGATTTAGTAATTGCATTTTAGATATGAAATTGTCATTTCAGGGAAACATATTTTATTTTTAAAAGGAAAATTGTAAGCTGCATAATTTTACTTTGGTTTGTAGCCTTTCTCAAACGAAACCTAAGCACAACTGTAACTAGTGCACTTAGTGAGGAAAAAAAATTCACCAGCTGTAGTTCTTCAGTGTGCTTGGGGCTAGCCTGAGGACCTGGCTGTTCCTTTGAACCATACTTTGATTCCCACTCTGTCAGCTGGGTTCAGAAATGAAAGTAATTTTGACCATTTAAACTTCTGGGTAGAGAAAAGTCTTTATTCTATTGTGTCATAAAAGAAGGAAGGGAATTTGATCGTTTTGGGATGCTTCCTGAGAATTTCAGTGGCACCTCTAGATCCTCGCGGCTTTTTTATCTGGGTGTTGAAATTTTTCATTGGACTCTTACTATTTGTTACAACGTGCAAGTATGCTTAGAGGAATATTAAGAAATAAATGGTAGTGTATGGAGTGGACTTTTTCAGTAGTTGTTTCTAGGGTTTTTTTGATTTCTTATTTTTGAGAAAAACATCTAGTACTCCTGTACTGATACATCAGCACAGAGATGTACCTGTGGTATGCTGGTAATGGACACTGAGCACCAGTGAAGAGAAGGAATTAATGGAAAAGTGTTTTGAATCCTTTAATGTTTAAAAGTAGCATCATTTTCATGAAGCTTTCTGTAACTTTTCTGAATGATGGTCTGAGTCAGCGTTAATGGGATTTGAAGATGCGATTTCATGGTGCTCTAATTATTTCAATCCTCATTTTCAGACAATGTTTTATTAATGGCATTGTGTTAAAAGCCTGATAAGTTACTCTTAAGTGTGGCAGGAAGAGGGGCCTAATTAAAAAAAAAGAGAGAGAAATATCGTTTGCACTGACGATTCCATGGGGGATTGGTTTTTTTTACTGGGAAACATTGCCGTTTAAGACATTTCATGTAAGAAAAAGAACTTCAGTGAGCACAACTTAACCCTGGTGCTTGATCCTTCCCTTGCTCATGTTTACATCTCAATTTAGATTGGAGAGTTCTGGAAATGCTGCTTTCTTCCTCCAGCCTCGTGGTGCTGGTATTTGGTTTTTTCCTTCCTTAGTTTTGTCTTTCTGCAACTCAGAATTTCCAGTGTTGCACTCACCAGATGATCAGTAAATGTCAAACAAATCATAGTGTTGCTGCCAGCAGAGCTATTGAAGTGCCACATTCTGAATGTGACTGTTTTTAATTGATTCCTGAGAGGTCAGAATAGAAAGTGCCAATGCAGGAGCATCAGGGGTTCATGGAAACAGGCCCCAGCAGTCCAGCTTTTGTTCTCCATGTAGTTATCCGTGTCTCCTTACCTTGAGCAGATGTGAGCACCTGCTTATGCTCAAATTTATAACCACCCTAAGAAGTGCTTAACATTGTGGTATAGTTTTAATTTTGCAGGGAATTACCTTACCTCAATTCTGGGAAGACATTTCGGGAGAACATTCCCTAAAATTGAGAAGGGAAGACATTTAACTGAGTAGCAGCCATCCTTCAGGAACAGCAGGGCCATGCTGCAGGCTCTGAGCTACCAGCATAAGGTGTCAGTGGTGTTCCCTGCTTTTCCCTCTCCTGCATTCCCCCTTCATCTCAGTGACGGCGGCTTCCTCTTCTCTCGTCTGCTGGGATGAGAAGGCTTGCATGTGCTACGTGGGCCATGTTTTCTTCTCCTTGCCAATCTGGAAGTGTTTTTTTGGTAGGCCAACTGTCAGGCAGAGCACTCTGGAATGTGGTGATGGGATTCGTGTGTTCCAGCCCCGAGATGCCAAGTGCAGCCCCAGCAGCGCTGCCCAGCCAGGAGATGCGTCCTGTGAGGCAGCCCACTGCCCCTTCTGTAAAACGGGACATCACTGTGGCTCAGCAGAGAAAGGGGCAGGAAAAGGGTGGTGTTTACTATTCTTTGCATGTAGTGTCCTTTGAATTGGTGGCAAATGGCTTCTCTGTTGTTTTTTTTTTCTAGACTCCTTTCAAGATTTAGCTCCTCTGTCTCTCTGTTGGCTCGTTATTCCTTTCTCTCTTTGAAACTATGCATATAATTTTGCTTTCCTCAAGATTACAAAAATATTGGTCCTAGGAAGTTTCAGTTTAAAGACAAGAATTTTTGATCCACTGTGCAAAATATGGTTTTCATGTTTTACATCTCCACTTCGCAACCTGCCTGTAGACAGCAGATAACCATACAGTTCATCACAGCTTCCTTACTAAAAAAGATGGTAAAATCAATTTAAGCTAAAATACAACTTTTTGTATTTTGATGCTACTTCCCACTCTGATTTATCAGAATAGTTACATTTACATGTCAGATGCAGAAAGATGATGATCCCAAAAATCAGGCTTACTCATCTGTGTAATCATTTTTGAGCATTTTCTAATCAGAGATGCCTTCTGCATTAGCATTGGTGATTTTCAGTTGCAGTGATATGTTTGTTCTGTATTTGTGATTAATAAGCTGCTTGGAATATTTTTCCACTTGACTGTGTGAGTTTTCACCTGTACAAAAAAAGGCATTGTTACAGAGGCTCCAGAGTATATCCTCTGTGTGTTTGCTCTTTGTGATTTCATATTCCTGAAAAATACATGGAAACCGTGGGTTTCTGAGGGTCTGTTTCACTACTCTTTGCTATTCTGGTCTCCACTTGCATACTGGGATGGAAAAATACATATTTATGATTGCTGGATAGATGTTCATGCTCGGTGTGTCAATGGAGAGCTCTACCAATCCTATGCTATTTTTTCTACAACTGACTGAAATGGGCATGCAAATAGATATGTAGATGAATTCTTCAGCTCCACAGTAAACATCCACAGTGAGCTTTATCTACTACAGACACAGAACGATAAAGCTTTGGCAGAGAAGTTTCACCCACAGCCTGAGATTACCATCTTGGCGCTTGTGCAGTGCCGTGGGTATGCCCAAATTCCAAAGGTGGTGGTGAAAGGAGCTGGGTTTGTATTTCCTGGTGCAGCAGAGCAGCTTTTGTGTGCAGCCAGCGAGCCTTCAGTGCTCAGCTGAGTTTGGCAAGTGGGTGGAACTGTGCCTATTAGAAGCTTCCCCACACAGGAAAACAATGGAATGAAAGAATGGCCTAAAAATACCCAGAGCAGTCACTAATATGCTCTGACACTGCCAGAGAGGTTACTGGGGAGAAGAAACCCTCATGTTTCAATGTACAATACTAGTAAACATGCAAATTAGATGTTGGTGTTTTGTCTAGATGATTCTGTGGCTGTCATATTTCTTTCCATCAACAAGGTTAAAATATATGTACAGTTAAATAACAGATCTAAAAATAAGAAGAATTTTGAAGGGCAGGTTATGGACTAAGTCTGATAATATCAATGAGCTTATTTTCTATGAATGGGTTATTTTTAGAGGCCTTTTTATTTTACGTCCTTAGGCTACACCCGCATCCTTTTTAAAAAAGCCTTTTAAAGTGGAGTTTGGGGGATTGTAACACTGAGGCTTTCAAATAATCAGCCCCTTCTAGGAGCGGGAGCTTGAAGCAAGATACCAAATAAGGGGGTTAGTCATATTAGCAGAACAGAACATACGTGACTCAGTAGATGTAAAAAGCACCAGATTCAACAGGGTAATAAAGACTGGCATATGCTAATATGTTAGAGAATAAAGGAGGTGGCACAAGTGACATGCTAAGGCAAATTACATTGTTCTGCCATTCTATAGGCTCCAAATAACCTCTGGCCCGAGGGCCTAAGATTCTTATTACTTGAAAATAAGGAAATAAAGATAGAATTAATCTTGTCTAATTTGCACTAATATAAACGATATGCTATTAATCAAAGTTAATCATCAGTAAAATAAGACAAGCACTTACAGAGTGATCCATCCTGCATGCTTCATCTTGGGATGGCGTGGGAGAAATGCCCCTGCTTTGGTGTGCATCTCTGTCCATTAACTGCAGAGGTAACTACTGGACTAGTTAAGGTCAGATAACTATTTTTAAATTAGTTGAATCAGTAGAATTAGTCGAAGCTCATCCTGAACATCTGAGTTAAGATAGATAAGTGTGTTTCGCTTGGAATTCTCTCACTTGTTAATTGTTCTGCTCTGTCCTTTGGCATCAGTTCTCTTGTTGTCACTTGCTTCTCCGTGGAGGGCACTGGGAGACCAGAGGTGATAATTTTTCACTGCTGTCACTTGAAGGCTCTTTGGATTCCTAGCCTAAATTTGGATATTCTCCAGACTTGTCTCACTTTGCAGATATTCTCAGGAAACTGAATAAGAAAGAGTAACCCTACCTTTAATCTTCTCTTGACTTAGCTTTTATGGTAGATAAAAAGTGCAACAATTTTATTGCAATTGCAAACAAACAATTTTCAAAGCGACAGCATTGCTAACGTAGAAGTGGATTTCTTAAATTGGGGAATTAAAATACTTTGGAGAACAGCATTGACTGTGGTTGTCAAGTAAAGATTATTTGAAACAAATCTTGACCATAGGAACAGTACCTTGGTAGAACTTCAAGAAGTCCTGTGCTGGGGCATGGTCTCCAGAGCTGTGCTTCTCAGAAGAGCACTCAGGCTAATGCAGGAGAGTTCTTCTGAAGAAATTTGTTGTGGCTCAAAGACAACGTGGACACACATAACCATTCTTGAGTTTGTCTGACAGTCTATCCCCTGAAGTTTAGCTGAGATTTCTTTGAAGAAATGTTTTCAGTGGTTTGGGGCTGCTTTGCCTTGGAGGTGTTTGCGTATGGGAAGTCAAATTGTAGTTATGGACTCACACTGGCTGCAAAGGCTTGGGTCACAGAATAGAGCTCTATTAATTTCATGGAATTAAAAAAAATAGGCTTTAGTAGGGCTGCCACTCAGCTGTTCACCTCTCAGGTTGTCTGGCAGCGATTTTTCCCAAATGAGGGTCACTTTGTCCTTCTTTCAGCTATCTTGGCAAACCCCATCCAATGCTGAGCATCCGTCCCTGCCTCACTGCCCCCTCCCTGTGTGCCACAGCTCCTGGGCATCCCCTTCTTGGCTCTGCCCCGGGACGTTCTGTGTAGCGATTTCCCAGCTACACCAAAGACTTCACCCAGGAGTCCCAAACCTTTGCCAGTTGCCTTCCCAGGTTTTCTCAGGATCCCAAACTTGGTCATTTCAGGATCTCTTCAAACTGCTACTTTGTGCAGTCAAGTGGTATTCTCTCCCTTTCTCATCCTTGCTCTTCCTCTGTAAATCAATGGCCCTTTTTTCCAGTCATACATGTCTTTCTGATCGTGATCGTGTCACAGATTACTGAAGTAACTCGAATTTCTTCCTGATTGTTGCCCAAACTCTGCACTGTAGTAGACAGACACCTGAGGAAGGTGTCTGAAGGCCCTCCCTGAAGAGCAGGAATGTGGAAAATGCCTCTTGTTTTCCCTCGTGTGTGACTCCTCCACTTGCAGCTCCTCCTCCTTTACATTTGTTTCTGTCTGTGTTGTGTGCTTGTACCCCTGGGGCTATGTTAATATATTTACTGACAGCTATGGTAAAAATTGAGTTTTACAGATGTGCACGAGCACATATGCACGTATAACATTATACTGTATTACTTCACTTTTTCATTTTCAGCCTCGTATTATCTATAAACAAACACACAGCTCATACTTAGTTGCTTGACAAATTTTAGTTGCAATTATAAAGCATAAATGCAATTGTCGTATAGCCTTGGCTATGAATTTTTAAGGCAGGTGTCAGGCACTGCTATTTTGCATTCCTTCCCTCCACCCAAACCAGGCACAGCTCTTGGGTTGGAAATGTGTATCAGAAAGAGTGGCAGCATTTCCAAATGCTGCTCTGGAGCCTTTTAGAACTTAAGAGAAGTTTTATCACTGGAAATTAAGCTTTGAAAGGAGAAACTGTATTTTATTTGAAAGTCTTTTAGTACATTTAAGAGTCTGGAATAATTTTTTGCCATTCAATAAAAATGAAATATCTCTGCTTTATAAACCTACTTTAGGGGGTTTTTGTTTGTGGTTTTTTTTTTTCCCTCCCCAGCAGTCCCTTTGAAGCTTACCACTTGATAGATTATCCCAGTGCTAAATAAAATGCCCTTTTTTATGTGTGGAAGCTTGGTAATTATTGCCAAAAGATTCTTAGTGGCTGGTAATATACATATAATCAGATTAGTCTTGAATTCTGTCTCAGCTGAGGCTGTAGGAGTAATCCAATTGGTGGTTGTTTACCTCTGCTTTTCCTGGTGCCTCCAGGGGTGCCAGTGGTCCTGGGAAGGAGGGCAGCAGGGTGCTGCTGTGGGGCAGCAGTGGGGACATGTGAGACCAAACCCAGAGGATTTGGTGTCCGTCTCTCCAAGCCCCAAGGCCTGGCTGGGCAGTTCAGCTCTCAGCTCTCCCGCAGTGACACAGTGAGAAACCCTTCCCAAAACTGGAAGTGTGTGTCTGTCTCTGATCCCACAACGAGTCCATCATGCAGGACTTACAAACACTGCTTTTCAAGGGAGCAGTGGTCAAATGTGTGGGTTTCAAACACGCCCCAGCAGAGATGAAACTGCTGGAGGTTTTGGCCACTCTGTGTGTTGCATGGAAGCTTGAGTAAGGACCAAATCCATGGCATCTTTGAGTTTTTCAATAGCACTTTTACTAATTTCCTAGGATTTATGCCTTTTTGGTAATAATTAGGAGACTTTGGGGAACTCAAAGGTCACCTATATCTTTTAAAGTATTCCATTTTCTTGTCCAGCTCCTTCAAAGGAGTCCCCAACATCATTGTATTTAAAAGAATTTAACAATTCTTTCTTTCAGTAATTCTCTTGCATCTTGCCCAGGCTTCCTGTTTTGTTACAGTTGCAGCTTCATCTATTGTAGCATGATGTTGATTGGTTCAGGTGCTGATCTTATAATTAAATGAAATTAGGATTACAGCAGGGGAAAGGCAGGCAGGAAGTTGCCATTAGAGTATGCTAGCATGTATATATAATATACATTTAAATGATTTAAATGAGATTCAAACTGTAAATATCCAGTCCTCATTAACGATTCAATCTGCCTTCAGTAATAATCAAATGTACATGTGTTTATTAAATTCAGTATGTGTGAATTCATATGCATCAGTACATGCACACAGTGATGTTTAATGCCTTTTGAAACTTACATATCGGGCACCTGTTCCCACTACCTCAGGATTACATCTCAAGGAATATATTTGTATACTTGGTGTATTTTCATAAATTTCCGTTCTTTGGTACTTTCTATGAAATTTTTAGAAAAAGAGGAGCAGCTCTCAGGCTCTGTGTGTAACTGTGAGGTGTCACAATGTGGTTGGGGCAGGTTACCCCAGTGCTGCCCACAAGGCCAGTACAGGTACGTGTCCTAGCAAAGGGTGCATTAGACGGTCTATTAAGAATTTTGAAAAGCAAATATTTTCACATACTTATTTGTTAGAGTGCCATAAGCTTTAATATGAAAGTTTTTAATTTTTCTTGAACAATGAGTTTTAAAACGTAAAATTTCAGCTGCTACCAAGTGTTTGGCAGTGTAGGAACTACAATCACAAAATGCGAAATTAAAATGTCACGATAAATATCTGCTTCATTGTGTTTCATTCTCATTAAGAGACAAAATAGGTCTTGTTCATAAGGATAAAGGGATTCATCGCCAAAAAAAATCAGCAGATATTTGAAGCATTTGTTATAATACTTGAAGGGGCATGTGTGTTTTTGTAGTAGAATTTGGATTTTCAAACTTGGTTAGACTTCTTGCATAATTTGAAGTTACTTAAATTGGATTTAAAAAAATACAGAAATTTATATTCTACCTACCTGGATTATATTTTAAAGATACCAGGACTTCAAAGGAAATTACTGTGAGGTACCAACCTGTATCCAGCCTAGCAAAATTAGTTCAAGGTATCCTGGGGTAATGCTAAATGAAAATGGTGTTTGCAGTGTCAGAGCTCACAAGAATGGTTACTAATGCGTTCTTTCTTTTAGGAAAGATGTAAAGGTATTTCCTTTTAGGTAGGAAGATAACAAACCGTGTGACTCAATAGATGTTTGCTGGAGATGCTCGATGTAAGGTTCCTGTCTGGTGGAAGATGTGCTGATTTGCAGTCTGCTGGAACTGCTGTGTTTGACACAGGGGGTCTCTTTTAGCAGCCCAAAATCTCTCTCCCTACTGCAGGATAAATTAGGTCTCAGAAACAGTGACGTATGCACGAGTTCTGGATGTGGGAAGCATTTTGGGGGTGGGGTGAGGAGTAAGGTTCGGTGGGGTTTTTTAATGAAGCCAGAGCGATGGAGAGATCTGCTTGATAATAAAGCTTAACTTCAGTGCCAGCTCCGTGCTGTTACAGCATATTACTACACAGCAAGAAATGTGGCACAGATGTTGTGGCAGCCATATTTTACACCCTCCAAAAGGTCATGTCGCTTGTTATTACATTCAGAATCAATATTAAGTGAGCGTTCCAAATTTCAGCTGTCAGTTGAATTTATTGCTGCAAACCAAGGCTGAAAGGTTTTCAACTGTGATTCCAGCAAGCTAACAAATTAATAATACAGAAGTATGCATGGTGGAGCAGGTGATCCGTGTTCCAGCAGAAAAGGAAGTTTAATTGAAAATCATAGAAATCAGAGCTGAGATGTTGAGTCCATTCGCTGTACCACGGGGGACTCGTAGTGTGTGTGAGGACTCGTCTGATGGTCACTGGCGGGGAGGGTTTGCAAACAGAGCCAGTTGTGTGCTGCACGGTGAGGCATCACCTGGGTGTGTGTGTGGTACCTTTACGTGTCTGTCTTGGAAAATATCTTCATCTCTGACATGTGGAAGTCGTTTGCATATCCCTGTGTTCTGTGGACGTGTGACAATTCTGCCTTTTTGTTGCTGTCTCTAGTAACAGCAAAAAGGAACAGATCTGGGTGGGAAGGTGGTCAGTGGTGATCCAGGACAGCTGTAGCTTGAAGGCTGAAGTTGTACCTGTGTTTTCTCTTTCTCCAGGGTAAAGATAAATTCCAACACAAAACCACTTTTTGGAACAGAAACGTTCCTCTCGTTCAGTGGGGATTGGCTTCTGGGATGGGATCTCATGCCCTTTAGTAGCCACAGTGCTCACAAAATCTCTCTCGTTTGGTAGCGTGTTAGATTTTTTTAAAGCTTCCAGATGTTCTGCATTTCTGGTGCTGCTTTCAGTATCAGATGCTCAGAGATCAGAATGAAGGAATCCCCTTGCAGCCTGGAATGTCTCTCTTGTTTTCAGTCGGTGTTGCAGTGACCTTAGCTAGATGAACAGCACGATTTTCATCTGAGCTTTCTCATTTTGTTCTTTCTTCCCTATATTCAGATAGTTTCATTCTGCCAGTTTGCATTTGCTTAAACACTTTTCTACAATATGTGCAGTACCTCTGTGGCTTTGTTGCTTTTCCTCCTTCTGTTCCAGAAATAGTGGATTTTGCTTCACATATCTGTGGAGGATTTTCCTCCATTTTAGAGTACAACCAATCAAAATTACAGCTAATCTGCAGCAATTCTCATACATTTTGCATAAATTTGACGTTATTCATGCTACTTAATGGAAATTCTTCAGATAGAAGTTTATGGTTCTTGAAGCTAAACATGTGAAAACAAGGAAGAATTGTAAAGGAACTGTCAAATTGAAATGAGACCAATAAGAGAGACAACATGCCTTCACATCTCTCTTTTGTGTATTTTTTTCCCTCTCCCCCAGTTGTGGAGGCATTTTTTACCTTTAAATTTTAAACTACTTTCTTATTTGTGCTAGTGCCAAGAAAAAAGCAACAATGCAAAAATGTAAATACTGTTGTACATTTCTGGCTTCGGGGACAAAAAAAATTAATTTTTCTTAAAAATAATTAACAGATATAAGGAAAGCTTATTATCAGTTTATTCAGTGCAGAGTTTTGAGAAATAAGGAGTTGATATGAAGGAGATCAAAGACTGAAGGGAGGAGCAATGGGGCAAATGTATTTATATGCCAAAGGTATTTTGCTGCACCACTGTGCAGTACTTTGGACAAAGCATAAATCATGGTTATTTAAAACTGTGAGGTTCAGAGAGCTGATTGAAGTTACCCTCAGTGTTACATGGCTTACTATTGCAAAACAGAGCTGGTTCCAGCCTTCCTGCTGCAGGGAAGATAATTTCTGTCACCGCCACTGCCATTCTTATTCTTCTCATTGTTTCTGTTTCCTCAGTAACAACTATAGCTATTTGCATTTGCAATGGTCTTTTGAGACTACAAGCCCTGAAAGGATCAGGCATTTGTGTGCACCTTCAGTTTTAGTGAAATGGCATTTTCTAACCTTTGTAAAAATCCACGTGCTTGTTTTCTTCTAAAATGCAGAAAGGAAGCTATGGAGACATCAAGAGACAATCAGGGTTTGGGTTTTTTCACCAGAACATCTTTATATAGATGAGAAATTTACTTCAGTGCTTAAGTTTAAATGGTGAAACTGTAGCATAAACTGATTTTATCTAGTGCTGTCACTTAAATCTAGATAAAAACTTCTTATGTCCTTTTTTCCTTCTATGTACCTCAGTGAAGTAAATACTTTAAGTTGCATGGCAGCCAAAATCTGGTACATTAAAATTTACAGATGGTAAAAGGCATGTCTTTTCATCTGCCAATGTGTGATTCAGATAGCACAAGCAGACTTCCATCCACTTGACCGCAATAGAGTTGGCACAGCCTTCCTTCTCACTTCATTCCCAGGCTTGTTTGGTAAAGCAAAAGCAGTGATGCTTCTGTGTGAAGAGGAGTATAGATTTTAGATCTAAGGTAATTAAAAATACTTAAGAAGTATTTATAGGAAGATTAATTTTTGCGTGTTTTGGATTCTGTGCTTGCCAGGAGAATGCATCGTGACTTGTTTGAATCATTGTCTTTCTTAGAAGATAGTACCATCTTCTAAGTAATTGACATGTCAGAATCTGAGGTCAGGTACACATTAAAATAGATAGAACATCTTAATTCCACTAAATTAAGTCAAAATTGTAGAGCTAAAAGTATAACAAGATCAAATAATTTCATTTGTGTTAGCAGTTTATAGAATGCATGTTTAACCCTATTAGAGTAAGGAGAGACTGTAGTGACATCCAGTTATGAAGCCACAAAAATAAAAGTTTGGTTGGTTTGGGTTTTTTTGTTTACTTAAGAAATTTATAGAAATTTTGTGGGAAAATCTTTTTTCTTTATGGGGTTTTTGTATGTTTAGGAAAAAGATGCTCTTAAGCAGTGGAAGGTAAGCAACTGGATTATTACAGTTCCAAAGGACTTTGCGCACCATAATGCATTCTTAGAGCCCTGAAGTTCTTTTCACAAAGGTCAATTGTTCATTCAGCAGTACACATCAGTCTCTGTGGTCTGATTTGTGTAAGGAATTGAGATTTCTAAGATGCAGACTTTTATTTGATGGAGCCCAATGGGGTGCTTGTATCACGTAGAGCAGCCCTTCTCAAGATTTAACAATCAGCATGCCACATGGAAAATTCAGAAGCACTTATTATACCACCTGTAAGATTTTGATTAGTTTAATTATAAATCACTCTTGTTCTGATTTTTACTTACTTGCACACGGGCTGATTGCAGCTCACCACTAGTGTATGTAATACAGTGATATATTGTACTCTAAATTCTGATAACCACTTTTGCAAAAAGACCTGTCTGCCTGCTTTGGACAATTACATATGTTGGTAATCTGCTCTTTCTGGTTTTCTTTTTGTTACTTAAATAGCTCTGTGATAACAATGCATTTTTATTAGATCAGAGGTGTACCTAAGTGATAGTAGAACCATGAGCAGGAAATCTTGAGAAAATGAGACTAAATTGGATTTAAAAGGCAAAAAGCAAGGGGCGTGTAATATCTGCAGTCCTGATCATGTTGAATCTAGGGGCAGGAACCAGAGTTCCTGACTGCTTCCTCTGTTTGTAGAGTTCTTGGAGGCAAAAGTGTTGTCCTTCTTCCTGCCTCTCCTCCTGCGTAGGAGAGCTCTTTGGCTAATCTTTGCCCCCACACTTCCCAAGCAAAACACTCATTTCCACCTGTTTGTACACAGCCTCAAGGCCACTAATTCTGCCCTTCGTGAGAGAGTTTGGTAGAGGTCGGTCAGTCCTTTTCAGAAACCATTCAGTCCCAAGATGGAATAAACACTGAATATTACACTGAAGTATTGTCTTTCCAGGAAGTGCTGGACTGGAGTCAGGAATTAATAGTTGAGTTGAGTCAGTGCATCAATAGTTGGGTTTTTCTGTTCTTATCTTCTAAACTTTCTCTGAGGACAATCCAGGTACAACTTCCCACCCAGCTCATTCTGGAAGCAGTTTCTTGTTTTATAGATTTCTCTGAGAGTTAAGGCTTTAACAGCCCAGAAGCCCATTGTTCACCGTGGCACAGACTGCTCCACGATAGCTTTTCCTCAAGAACTCTGTGATTAAAGGTAATCGATTCTCTAGGAAGACTTGATAAGTATGGCCCTTATAAGTATGCTCAGATTTGCACTGTGCTTTCAAAGAGCAGATTCCATACAGTTTTCAAAAAAATTGTGTCGTTTACTGCGCACCCACAGGTTACATCCCCAAAAGCATGAAAAAACAGATTAAAAGCCCCACTCTTTTTCAGTAAATGTAATCACTTGTAATTTCTTTTTAATTAGAATTTTTCTTCTGTTTTGTGCTGACGAGTTTCAGTGTTTAGGCTGATCTGCTCGGAAACTTGTGTCTCTGGAACCCTGCTCTCCTGCCATTGACTGGCATCATTACTACAGCAGGCAGTGAATGTATGGAAACTTGTGAACTTTTGGGTTACCCTGTAGCTGATACATAGAAATGACTGAAAGAAAAATAAATTAACTGGATGATGTCAATGTGGTGTTCTGGAAGTTCCTGTGTTACTATATTTCCATACTAATTTTGAATATTCTGAGAGGGCTTCAATCTTTTCAGGGTATTTTGTTTTGTTTTCTGTTTTCCCAAATTCACTCAATGTTTTCTCAACTAAATCACACAAACATTCTGCTTTTGACAGTTCAGCACTAGACATTCACCTCATTTCTTGAGGTGTTTATAGGCAACACTCCATGCCAAGCTTCTAGCAGCCTGTGTTGTGGCAGTAGTAGTTTTGTTGCCAAAAAATTCACCGCTGTCAGCCTGTCGAGAACAAGATGAGATTGCTCATGGTTCCCTGTCTGTAGGAAAGTCAAATGCCAGAGATCACTGGGAGGATTTGGAAGGGGAAGGGAAAGCAAATGTCTTTTTTTTTCAATTATAATTTCACCAAAAAAGAGTGTGAAGCAAGAAACTAGAAACAAATAACTAATTGAAAATGCAATCGTCTCTTCATGGTGTTGTAGCAATCTTGTGGTAGCTGTGACACTGCATTGAGAATGGTCAGTGACCATTGGTTGCAATTAAATAGAAAATGCAAAAATGTATACATACATAGTGTACAGAGAGAGGGAAGGAAATTATCAAAACCTCTAAGAAATGTCTGGGGGGAAAAAAAAGGAAAAGAAATTAAGCTTGCTGCCAGTAATGTTATTATTCAGAGACAGTCCAAAATTCTTTCTGTCCCCAGATTGCATTAAAGGACGCATAAAAGCAATTAACATGTAGACTATTTTTCTAAGTCACTGGAATTTTCAGCATCTAATTACCCATTATGTAATAGCTGGAAGCCAGCAGATAATCTTAAATTGTTGATGCCCTAGGATAATTTAAAGTACTTTGGTAGTATTTGGGTTTAAAAAAATAATAAATAAATAAACCCACAAACAAAATAACAACTGAAAGTTTGTTTTGTTTTGGTTTTTTTTAATGTATGGAAATTCCTTTAGCATGAACGTGTTAACTTGAAATTATTTAGTGTCAGGTTGAACATGAAATTATTCTGATTACCTAGATGTTATTGGCTTTTGATCTTGTTCTAGTGAATTAGAACTGATGCCTTGTTGAAATGGACTGTGCCTAGAAAAGGAACAGGAAAAACCAGAGCTTGTTGAACTGGTATCAGAAATTGATAGAAAGCAGCTGGGCAACAATTATTCTGTCCAGTGCACTCTATTTAGTACCTGAAACAAGGTAAGAGATTTCAGTGGGATGTTCCTGCTGTAAGTTTTAGCCCAGTGGTATCATTATATGGTAGGCCTTGACTCTCTGATGACTTAAAAGAGAAATAAATGATCTAATGACAAACTCTGTAAATCAAAAAGGTAATTGAAATTATTACACTAATTTTGTGATCTTTTTTGATACTTGTAGTCCAGTTTTGCAGTTTTCCATAGCGCATTTCTGCTATGAAGCTGCTACTCTCCAACCTCAATAAACGATCAATTTATTGGTTTCATTCTAAAGAGCAGTTTTCATCTCAGTGCTTATAAAAAGTATTTTTGAAATCTTTGAAATCTATAATTTTTATGTTTTGATTAGTGCTGCTATTGTCCTCATTCACTGAATTATTTAAACATAGTATAAATATGCTCCAAAAGTGTAATAAATGCTTATATACCTGCTGAATAGGACTGAAAGCTACACTTGCTTGTTAATTTAATGCTTTAAAAAAACTCATCCTGAATTGCCAAGAACTCTGTTGCTTATCCTTGATATTTTGTGGGGTTTTTTGTGCTACGTTATAGGCTCGTAAGTCCCTTTTTTTTTCCCCTGTTAAAAGTAAAGCTTTGAAAGTAACAAAGACGAACGAGCCTGATAGTGGTAATTTATTTTCCATTTAAAACCTTTGTTTTCTTATTAGATTTCTCTCTAATAGAGTACAATGAAGAGGTTATGATGCCCAAAGATTAAGATACTTGTCTGGGAGTCTAAAGACATTTTCTGCCCGTGTGTAAGGATCACTAAAGGCATGATGCATGTGGAGTGTTCCAGCACAGCCAGGGGTTTGGGAACCAAGAGTTGGACCCAGTGATCATGATGGGTCCCTTAAACCCAGCATATTCTCTGGTTCTGGGAGCTGCTGGCCTGCCACCTGTGTTCTCAGGCATGAGAACAGTTAGCTCTCAAACACGTGATGAGCATTTTTTTCATCAGCTCTACAAGTGAAAAATAGGAGGCTTTCAAAGTAATGGCTAATGATTAATATTTACTGTAACACTTAGTCACTGTATTTAAAGCTTTGACTTAGGTTGTGTACTGAAGGTCAGTTCATGGAATCAGTTTCCTTGCTGCTTCTTATTTTTCTTGCATCTTCACACAACCGAGCTCCCAAATGTCAGGATGCTAATGGAAACTTCCCACTTCCTAAAGTGTGTGTCATCCTGCATGTGTGATGGCACATGCAGAAGAGGTCCAGAAGAGCATCTTCAGCCTCCCTAAACTAATGATGTGTGAACAAGTGTATTGCTTTCCTTGCTGATCCAGTGCACTGCTGGTGGCTGGCATGAGGAGCAGTATTGCTGCACACTTTGTGTTGAGAAATACACTGAGAGGACAGGCACTTGAAGGAAAAAAGGGCAATAAGATGTATTTGTGAAGTATCTCACAAAGGCCCAAGTGAATCATGGAACTATTTCAACTTCTCATTCAAGAGCTAAGGGATAGTAATTAGTGTAAATATTGATTTATTATGTGTTTCTAAATCACTGCTCCTGAAAGGTGTGGTGCTCACACAGCTTTCATCTTGACTTGCTATTTTTTCATCATCTTTGCTTCATGAAGGTAACTAAGATACAAGCTCATGTTGATGTTCCTCAGCTGTATCTTGTTTTCACCTCATGACCTTGAGAGTTGTTGCATTTTTTATTCATCCTGTATACAGTATTAAGAGCTTTTCAGTGGCTGATCCCTGCCCTGGTGGTCAGGGCTACGTCAGACGTAGAGACAAGGAAGAGCACTGGTTCCCAGGCTACCTAGGAACATCTGTGATTGACTTTCGCTTTCATAGCAGAAAGTTCCAACAAGTTGATTTATTTGATTCTCCGTCTCTTTGGTTTTGATGGCTGTATTTTGTAAACAGTTGTGAAAAGACAAATTAAAGAACAGGATTATTTAAAAAAAAAAACGAAACAAACAAAATACCAGCCATTGTGGCAAATAATTAAGATCCAGTGGAAGAAATGGCTATTCACTTTCCTGCCAGAATGTGAGTTGCTTTCTATGAAGCAGAATAATACCAATTTTTTCAAATATAAATTGCAGTTACAATATTGACAAAGAACATGGAGTCGTGTTCCTCGTTTGAAACGTTCTTATGAATATTACAGTAGCTCTAACACTTTAATATTAAATTTCTTGAGTTGGATTGATTTGAAGTTATCATAATGGTTTATGTTTTCAGGGTTTTGGGAGAAGCGAGTGAATTTAGCTTAACATTTGCTACTGTTAATAAGTTCCAAATAAGATTTTATTAGTTCTAAAAGAAAATCCTAGTGATTAATTTTAAGCCTAGAACAGTAAATTTTCATATAATTAACAATAAAATCAGAAATTAAATTAATCCCTATATTTAAAACATGGGACTGTATCCAACTGCAAATATAACAGTAATTGTTCTGTGCCTTGCTGGGGCTGCAGGGCACTAGTACAGGTTAATATATCTTGGTCACACACATTCACACAGACTATGATATTATTATCAAGGTGTACACTAAGCTGTGACCTGTTTAGGAAAGGCAATGCTGCTCCTACTGAGAAGTGAAAAATTATGATTAAAGCAAGAAACTTGTGCTTGAGCTGGAAGCTTGTAGTGCTTATGACACCAAATATGTAAGGAGAATTTTGAGATTAAATTTTGAGTTGGTGGAGGGAGGTTGCATTATGGAGGCAGTAAACATTCTGAGACATAGACTGAGAAAGATGCAAAAAAAGAGAATAAATCCCTGGAAGCAAAATAAAATGCAGATTTGAGAAGGTTGGGAATTTCTGCATTAGCCAAGTGCCACGTTTACAAGTTCCTCTCCATCTGTGAGCAGTGGATGTAGGATGCAGGTCAGATCTCTGGCAGACAGCAGCTCTCAGGAACCAGTAATCCTCCTTGTCACTCTTCTCTAAACGCTATTGTTCATCTAAACTAAAATGGTGCTAAACTACAGCCTGCCGGCATTTCAAATAGAAAGATTATCAAAAGATCTTAAGCTAAAGACTGGAGAAGATTGACAAGTGCAAAAGCACACATCATTCAGGATTCGTTCCTCCAGGCGTTCACTCATAAACTATTTTCTATTAAAAGAATGAAACATAAGCTGACAACATGAAGACAGGAAATGGCACGGGTAAGCACAACAAATGAAGCCAAAATTACAAAGGTACACACACATCAATAATGAGATTGAGAAGAGGTGTGGCAGTATTTCTGTATCGTCTCGGAGGCCTCTAGTGAGAATGTTTAGAACATTTATCAGCCTCTCTGTAAATAGATACAGAACCTGGCTTTTCTGAGTTTCAGGTCGTGGTGGGGCTGTGACAGCCAGGAGGTTCTTCTACTCTTTATCCTGGTTTCACCTTGAGGAAGGTGGAGAAATGTTATATTTATCTGCACAAATCTTCTGCAATGTCAGCGTACAGCAGTGTCAACTTTGAGCAGAGAACAAGTAGCAGGCTAACAGACAGAGAGTGAGGCCTGAACAGAAGTTACTCATTAAATAAGAGGGTATCAGGGGATAAACAGGGTAACAAGTGAGTATCACATGAAAGGAGGAGCAGCTCTGCAAAGCACT
The DNA here is from genome assembly GCA_013398955.1 of Callaeas wilsoni. Taxonomy (NCBI): domain Eukaryota; kingdom Metazoa; phylum Chordata; class Aves; order Passeriformes; family Callaeidae; genus Callaeas; species Callaeas wilsoni. The sequence continues at coordinate 46,869 of VWPU01000371.1, read as the reverse complement.
GTAAGGCAAAGCCCATAACTGGGTCCAGTTTGTGTCATTGTGTCTTTGTGACTTGAAATTCCTTGCTCAAGTCCTAAGCACGCAGGGTGAGGGCTGTGCTTCTGCCATCTGACTGCATGAGGATTGACTGCTAAATGTCAAGGAAGATCAGAGACTCTTGTGCAGGTGAAAAGCACTGTCCCAAATGATACAAAGACTGGGCATCTTTAGATGCCCCAGATTACTGCTTCTTAGAATCCAGTGAAGCTTTTGCTTTAGCTTTGGGTTGTGTTTGAACTGCTTCAAGATGGGGCTCCGATAGGGAAGCTTTCTGTAAGGGTGACTGTACTGTGCTTAAGCTGTCTTTATTTCAGAATGGTTTTACCTGTTCCCAGAATACTTTAACAGCCTCACACAGGTTTAAGGGTCTAAGTTTGGAGAATCATTTGCTGATTGATGGGGAAAGGGATGGCAGAGAAGGGGTTACCGGCAGAGGTTGGGTAGGGAGCGGATGGGCTGGATGATTTGTGGTGGTCAGCTGTCGTCCACTTTTCCATCACTGACTGCTCCATGAGCTAAAGGAATTGGAACTGAAGAACTCAAGGTGATGCCTTCTAAGTGCAGCAAATCTTTTATACTTCCACACAGCTGCGCTGACAGCACCACTAAGGAAATTGGCTGTGACTGTGAGCACCTCTGTGGAGGTGAGCAGGATAAAATATGTGCATATTTCTCATGATCACATTTCAGTATAAAGTCTTCTGGAGAAAAAATATGCCCTGTGGATTTTTTAGGACATTATGCCAGGATCTTTGAAGAAATGGGTAGCTCTGCTTTCTGTTTCCTTCCTGTCTTTCTACTAGAAATGTCTCTATGTGGTACAGGCTTCAAGTGACTGCAGTGCAAAGCAGGGCTTCTCAAACAGCTCATTGTCAAAGGTTGAACTTTGATGATTAAATTCCTCTAATCAAAATCCAAAGCTGTTTGCTTCTCCTAGAATACACAGGGTGAAATAAAATAATAATGATTTTTCATGGTTTTTTTTCCTAGTTGTGACACTACTAACACTTTGTCATTAATATTTCTCCTAATGAAAGTATTAGATTTAGTGTTTACAAAGGGAATTTCCTCCAGGGGGACCCTTTCCGTTATCAGTTCACATATTTTTTATTGTGCTTCTAACAAATCCCTGCCATGCTAACCGTGTAATAGAGCTGAGATTAAAATCAAGTAGTCTCACCTCTTGTGCTACTCCTTAATTTTGGAAAAATAAGGAGACACAAGAAGGCAGTAGATCCAGTGAAACTCCTGGTTCTCCATGTTGCCTTCCCAGTGTAAGCTCTGTGTAGCTGGGACCATGTCTTTCCCTGGTTTACGGCTTTGAACATTTTGATAATATCTCTGAGTGGCTAAGAGCCCCTTTTTGAGTGTAAGACTTTCTAAATGTGAGTTTTTGCTCAACTGTATGACAAAATCAAGTAACATGGCTGCAGAAATAATGATATTATGTGCATCCTTTGAAAATTTGATATAACAAGATAAGTTATTTGCTGTCAATTGATAATGTTGTAGGAAGCCACATTTCTTCCAGGATTTTGTTCAGCTATTTATTTTTTTTTCTTAGTCTGTGCACATATATATGACTGTGTGTATATATTTATGAAGTAAAAGTTGTCATTATGGAACAGTGTGATATTAGTGTCAAACTATTAGGATTGATTATGAATTTAATAAGAAGCACAACTCTAAAAAGATAGGAGTGGTCAGATCTGCTCTTTATTCTGCCATGGGGTGGTTTTACATCCTTGACCTAGTCTTTTTCTTTTTTATACAAAACTAAGGTAGCAAAGTATATGTACTAGAGGGATACAGAAATAGCAGCACTCAAAAGAGTTGTTAAGGCAGAAACAGCCTCAGTACCTTTTAAACTAAAGTACCATTCTACTGCAATTCTTCAGCTGAAGAGAAGAAAAAGAGTTTTATTTTTTAAGTGGGAGAAGAAGAGCAATTTTCCTTCCTGGGTAGAGTTGCTTGGAAAGCTATGAAACCTCATCAGTTGGATGAACTTTATGCTTTTGAGTAATACTGTACAACTTCTTTATTCCTGTGCGTTTGCAAGAGCTGCAACTAAAGGGCAAAATCAATACTTCTATCTAGCATTAATTTGTTAGTAATTGTGCGGAAATACTAATTAAATCCAGTCTAAATAGCTTATTTTTCATTTTGCACACATCTACCCACCTTAGTGGTTTTTTAAGACTTCTGGTGCACAGCATGGGCGAGTTCTGTGTGTGTCAGCAGAGCAGCGACCTCATCACTGGTGCGAAACTGAGTAATTGTTGGTTTGTTTATAGAACATGTTTCTGTTTGCAGGTTTTCTGGCAGATATATATTGGCCTTGTTATGCTTTGACCATAAAACCCCAGATAATTGGTAGATAATGAGAAAACTACAGCTAATATGAACCCTGCCACGCATACACACAAGGCAACTGTTGTAATATGGTTCTGTGAGTGCTATTGTATCGTTGTGTCCTTGACCCACAGAAAACTGCTTTCATGTATTTGACATTGGACTGACTCACAGCTTTCATCATCCATCCATCCAAGCCTTTCACATACTCACATTTTAGTTTGCATTACTTTGTGCTTTCTGACTTGTGGAAGAGAAGGTGGTGTGGAAAGGTGGGATGTGCACGGGTGTTCGTGTGGCTTGTATTGGGTGTATTTTTCAGTGAGAGGTCACAAAGGCAGCACTGCCAAACTCAAATCAGAGGCTGTGCCATAAACATATGGCTCACAGACGAGCCACGTGTGCCGGTTTGGACACAAATCCAGGAGGAAACAACCCGAAAGGGACATCCCTCTCTCTCTCCTGCCTGCCAGGCAAGCAGGCCCTGGCACTCCTCCCCCACGGGTTTGGGAAAATAATTTCTCGAGTGAAAGTGAAAAAAAACCTATTTATTTAACAGAGTTCCCCGCTGTCACAGGGCAAAAAAAGGATATTGAAACCCCCTCCCCTGTCCCCTAAAAGAGGACTATGGATTTTAGAGTTCTTTCTGTAGGTAAAACCTGCAGTCCTGAGCTGGGCCGGGCCAGGCAGGGTCTGACGATCCCCCTTGGAGGGTCCCGCCGAGCAGGGCCGGAGATGGGAGCGGGTCTGGGATGAAAAGCAAGCCAAAACAGTCCAAAAAGGAACAGAAGCCGCTGAGGCAGATCATAGTCCCTTCTCCGCTGAAAGCCGAAGAAGCTAGAGAGCAAAAGTCCTCTAACCGACAAATGTTGTCAGAATCGAGAGAGAAAAGAATGCAAAACATTCTAGTTGCAAGGTCACTCTAGCCGCTTTGAAGAGTTCTCTCGGCTTCTCTCTCCCCCCTTTGCAATTTAAAGGTACACTAGAGATCAAGCAGGCGATGGGGAATACAGTATGGTCATAGAATCACCCCAAGACACCGTGTTTCCTTGCAGTTCGTCTTGGAAGCATCTTCCTACATCTCGACTTTTTGACGTGCTTTACTGGCATGGCAGAAAATGCTTTATTTTGCAGAAAAGCTGCACATGATGTCCTCTAACATAAACTTAGTGTAAAGGACAATTTCAGGTTACTGAGATGAGGAAAACACCTGACACCAAAGGCAAACAGCAAATGGGTCTGGTATGTACAGGCTTTTCCTTCCCACTCATGCCATCTCTCTTTAATTTTGACTGGCATTATCAAGACTCTAGATTATGCATATAGTGTAGCAATCTGTTTAAAAAGAATAATAATAATGAAAAATCAGCGTTTTCCTTCTTGAAAATCAGGTTTGAGACATTCTTTACAAGAATGGGAATGGTTACATTTATTCAGTGGTGGTTTGCAGAGGCACCTGGAGGAACACCACGTTCTTCCTTCCAAGTTTCAGACGATTTTCTGTGAGCAAAGCGCTCACATGGTATAACTTTAATTTACTTCAGTCAGCTGTACAGATACAGAATGAGATATCTAAGTCTCAGGGGTGGTAAATAGCTGCAGAAATGTGGCAAAGATAATTTATTGTTGTATCTTAATTAAAACTATAATTAACAAATAAACATTTTGCTAATAACATGCTAACAAATTTTCTGAAAGGTAATATAATCAGAGACTTGATTCCTATTTTTCCTTTACAGTCATGTGTTTCCATTGGCATAAAAGAAAAGACTGGTAGGTTTGGGTTTCAGTTTTTTATTTAATATTATCATAGTTAGAGTCTGGACCAGAATTTCTAATTAAAGATCTGAGTTTCTTGGACCTGGAGGAGCTGTTGGGTTTTTTGCTCTCCAGTATGTGTTTTGAATGAGTAGGAAATGTTCTGTCTGCAGCTTAAAGTCAGAATGCAGCCTTTTTACATACTTTGAACAGAAATAGAAGGAATGGGTATCAGTTCTGCACTATAGTAACAGTAGAAAATATAAAAATAAAGTATTTCAAAGTGGCTCAGTCAACTGACAATTAGAAATTAGCAGTCCCTCATAAAAATGGAAGGAGTCATAGTCTAAGATATTTTTACATGAATTATATTTTGAAACAGTAGAACACTTGGATAAAATGGTGCAATTGTACAGTGGCTGCAAAAAGCAAATTGGTAAATCAGATTTTTTTTTCATAGTACGGTATTATCTGATTTTCACAGATTTATTCCGTTTTAAAAATAGGATTGTTCAATTAAGCCACTTAGAACTGTTTATTTTGAAAATCTTTTACATGTGTAAATGGCTTTGTGATTCTAAGCAAATTGGAGCTCTGGGAGTGTAATGCATATTTATTAAATGTTTTGGCCTGTAGAAAATGTTTTCAAAGGCCTTGTTCTCCCACAACATTCTGAAAGTACACGCCAATAAAAGAGCATCAGCCTCTGACTGCATGGAGCTAAGAAAAGAAGTGACCTGGAGGAATTAGAAGAGGTGGTGGAAGGACATATTTTGGCTGGCAAAGTCAGGGCTTCATGTTTAATTTACAAAAACATTAAACTTTTCATGTTTAATTGAAAGGAACAGTAGAATGTTGGGATTTATAATCCCAGTGATGCTATGTCAGAGCTACACCATGGTGGCACGGCTGCTGTTTGGGCTGCAGATGTATAGAAACATTTTACTAAAAATGCCTTTATTTTTGTTTCTGAGGGGAAAAAAAAGGAGAAAACAGCTAAGGCAGCAACAACAAAAACAACACATTAGGCATGCACTACTAGTCTGGCTAATTCTAGCAGTGCTATTAGCAGACATTTAGGCAAATCTATTAACATTTAGCATCAGCACAAATGCGATTGCATTCCTACTTTTCCTCTCCCTGGCAAAATACGCATGGCCGTTCAAGGGAGAAAAAGGATATTGACGCTGTTTCTTAGGTAGTGCAGCCTAAATGGGGACAGAGGGTTTAGGAAATTGTGGACTTGAAAAAGAAACTTCACTCGAAGATGTTACTTAAAAAGGGAGTGAGTGTCCTAAAGAATAATGCTGATCAGGTGTTTGGTTGGCATATTCTGTGCATCACCACTGGTTTTAATTTTTAAAGAGGTCTTCAGCTTTCAATTTTTCTATCTAAGTCTTCTTTTTTTTTTTTTATTCTTTGGGAATACGTTTTCCAGCTGTATACAAAAGAGTATTTTTTAACTGCATCCGTTGTGCAGTTAAAGTTAAAAATATTTTTTAAAAAGTTCATTTTCTAAGATGTACCAGATACCCATACAGCAGGACAGGCTGAATTGGAAGCTGCAGTAATTATCTTATTTTTGACAGTGAGAAAGGGCAAAAGCTTTATTATAAGTCATAAAAAATCGATAGAGTACACATATTGTAATGTGATGCTGTAAATGGGAAAATTCTTCCTAATGCTAGCTGAGGTGTTTTGTGGGTTGACTGACAGCAAAAATTATATGAGAGAAAATTCCTCTTAAACTTCGCAATTAAAGGAAAATATTTGGGAAAAAAGTTGTCATGAATTCTAAGTATTACAATAATTTTTTTAAGGGCTGAAGTGCATATCTTTTAGTCAAAGACTCAACATTTTTTCAGTGGCTGGCTGTGTAGCCCTTATAAATTTATCACCACTGGTAATACATTTCCTGTTTAAAAAAGAAAACAAGCAAATCATCATTATTCAACTGTTGCTACTTTTAATAATTTCAGTTTGCATTTTGTTGGTTATCTTGTTCTTTGAGCTACCCAAGTAGCCACTTGACATCAGGAAGGAGAATTTGTGAGCCAAAACAAAGAGTCCCTGTGCGTACAGAGTTATTTTAGATACTTCTGTTAGCTGCTGTCCCTGCTCCTCTCCTCGGTGGCTGTAACTGGCGTTAATTCAGTGTGACCTCTTGGTCTTTTGGAGACCCCAGGGCTCCCAGGGACATCCATAAAGCTTGGTGCTTGCTCAGGCCCTTTTGTTTTTTCCAGCTGTGTAAAGTAATAATTTGTAGAGAAAAGATTTCTGCCCAAGTGTGGCATGATTTTTTTTCCTATAGTGAGAGTACTCTATATTAATTTCTGCTATTTTTCTCTGTCTCCTACTCCAGTGTGTGGGCAGGCCTGATTTTCCTCTTCATTTCAGTTCCCTGTATTGAGTCTAATTGGTGGGGGTGCAGCAAATGAAATACCACGTCTCGTCTGGGGTTTTTATGATGTTGATTTAGGAACAGGTTGTGTTGTAGGACTATGCTGTTAGAATGTCTGGGGTCTACTGTAGCAGAAAGTCATGGATTCTGACTGATTTTACAACTCTACACTTTTGTTTTGTCCTTTTCACCTTTACCACTGTGGTTTGCAAGTCTTTCCCCCACCCAACACCCCTTTGCCTCCTTCAGCCCCAAGGAAAGTTTTATGATTCAGGGTAACCCAGGGCTCAGGGCTGTCACCTGGAGGGGCCCGTGGCCAGGAAAGGGGGATCCCTTTGGGGCTCTGTCACCGTCTCCCCGCCAAGCCCTGGCTGCCCGGTCCTCTCCCACCCCTCCGGGGCCAGACTGGGGAGCCAGCTGCAGGAGGAAGGGCTGGTACCCGATGGGGAACGGGAGCAGAAGGTCAGGGATGTGAGCCCATGGGGGTCTTCAGTTCCCTGCAGCCACTGAAGGGCTGCACGGGGAGGAACTGCAGGGCTTCTGAGCTGAAGTGAGGGGCCGTGCACTCCCTGCGTCTTCTTCACTGACTGCTCTCCAGATGAGTCCATTGCTTAGGTCCTTATTCACCATTTTAAACTTTTATTAATAAAGTTCTGTGTGACTTGTGGGTATAAGCTGCTGTAGCCATTCTAATTTTTTTTCAGTAAGTATTTTTTTGCTTGTTTAGCTTTTGCTTGTTTAGCTATTTAATTCCTCAAGCCATTGNGCCATTCTAATTTTTTTTCAGTAAATATACTGCTTTTGCTTGTTTAGCTGTTTGATTCCTCAAGCCTTTGTTTTATATTTTTTTTAATCGTTTCTTCTCTTTCAGTGAGGAAGGCAAGAATCACATTTATATGAACCAGATACTTTGTTACACTAACACATATTTTGTACTTAACAAGTACAGATTTAAGTGATTATTTATATAAAACGTGTGAGAATAAATTCTTTCTCTGCTTGTCTCTTAAGAATGAAATTCACGATTCTGAGTTTTTCTAATCTAGCAGCTAATGATTTAATTTGTATTGGTGGCACTTTAAATCCTGTCACTGCTCAAATGGCATTGACTGCTGCTACAAAAATACACAACCATCAAACTATCCCAGATTGTTTAAAAAAAAGTAGATTTAAATACCTAATTTCTCAATTAGATATTAATCTTGTAAAGTGAACTGTTTAAATGTAAAAGAAGAGTAAATAAACTATTCTTCAACAGAATCCTTCAATGTATCTCTCAAAAGTCAAATTTATTCTGCATTGCTAATGTTATATTCCTGGGTTTCAGAGGATTTGGGACCTTTTAAGCTGTCTTAAATTTTCTCTGCTACCTTTTGACACATTTTGGAAAGGCATAATGAACTTCTGTTGAAGGCAGCAGAATTTGAAAGTGTTCAGCAGTGTCAAGCATGATGCCAGAAAGAGTGCAAAGTTTTTTAAGTGATCATAACAAAAGCTGATCTAGAAGTCCCCCCAAAGTTTTCTGAATTTTTTTTTTTTAGGCATATTTCACAAAGGAGCTGATTTTCTTCCAGCACACCGTAATGTATTTCAGGGATTTTTCTGACACAACCGTAGAGACCCCAGAAATTGAAGCCCACCTTAGAGCATGGAATGAAGTTCTTGCTGGTTTTAAAACCTTTGAAGAAGTAAGAGGAGATTTTGGGGGAAAATCCTTATTCTAGAGAGAAGGCAGTACCTGCAGTCCTCCCCACGCCGCTGAATCACAGCGCCCAGTTAAGCCTCCGCCTTGGGCAGAGGCAGCAGCAGCTGGAGTTATCACAATGGCATCATGGCTTCCAGCTGCTCTTCTGAACCTGCTGGCTCTCTACGGGCAAAAAAATGTTAAACGGTACTTTTCCTCTGTAAGATCCCTACGCATGAAATTTTAACCATGGGAAGTTTGAAATTGTCAGCTTGGGTCCGTTGTTGAGTCGGGACAGAGCAGACACAGGGAGGGCGGTGTTACCCTGTGTTGTACCTGCTGTCTTTAGGGTGGAACATCTTCCTGGAGAGGCCCAGGCCTGGCACTGCTGGAGGCACGGGGACGATGCCCTCGGCCAGGGGCTGTGACTGCATCAGCCCCGAGCCCCTGGGCAGCTGGAGCAGATGAGCACTGAGGCTCCCTTCCCGTGAGCTGTCCGGTCCATTGGCGTGTGTTGGGGAAGATGAAACAGGAAAGCCTTATAAATATGATTGCCTGACAAAAGATGCTGAGAATATGGAAAGTGTAAGTGAGAATGAAATGAAAGCAAGCTTTGAGACACCAAGCCTTAGATACTGAACAACTGGAAAACAATGGGATGGCCGGCAGAAGGTAATCCTCTCTCTGATTGAACAATCCCCTCTGCTTGCAGACAGCTCCAAGGGTCAGAGCAGACCCTGCTAGCTTGGCAGCGGGGGTCCAGAGAGGAGTTTCTAGAGTTTAAAATGTAACACAGTATGGTAATGTAACAATTCTTATAGGCTGTGTGTAAATGCTATAGGATTTGTATCTTGTACTAGATGGGTTAATGGCAATTAGAATATTCAATACAGAAGAAGATTTATTGTATTGTAAACGAGAACCTCGCTTGACTGCTACTATTTCTACTACTACTTCTACTTCTGCTGTTTCTTCTACTACTTCTTCTACTACTTCTACTACTTCTTCTTCTTTTTCTTCTTCTTCCTCTTCTTCTTGCCCTTACTCTCTCTTGCTCTCTTACTTTTCTGGCCTGCCTCGGGCTGCAGCTGGCAGCTCCAAGCAGGGCCCCTACATCCACGTCCTTTGTAATAAACTCCATGCTCTAAGACCCAACCTCAGAGATCTCTTGTCTCCAGCCGTCCCGACTGTCCAAACCAACTGGAGCTCCTACAGGAGTGTCCCTTCTTTTTGGGTCACCTTGCTCATAGCCACGAGGCAATGTCTCACCTGGGTACATCCTGGTGTTAATTGCTGTCCAGAAACAGCAACAATGAGCAGGTTACTGCAGAAAGGCTGCCTTAGGTACTTTTAGGTTGGGGAAAAACTGTGAATGGGCTTCTTCCAGGAGAATGTGGCAAATGTTCACTTGTTTGTGCAGATATTTAAATTTGAATGCTGCTCTGTTAGAGGTTGTTGAGGTTGATGGAACAAACTGAGCTTTGACTTACATGAGAGGCAAACTCCGGCTGAATGTTACCAATCTAAATATCAGAATATTTCTGCAGTCACAGGTGTCAGCTTTTCCTCAGTGATGTACCTGTAATATTAAACATAATACCATTGCAATAATGAAGCCTCTTTTCTGCCTGCTGTCTTTGAGCTGGCTGCTGTCCTCCTCTGTGGTGGTGGCAGAAGTTAAATATGCATGGATATGTTTTAATAATACTGGCAAAGAACAACCTGGATACTATAAACATTTTCTGTCCTAATAATTTCTGTAGATAGGAAAGGCATAGCTATCGATGAAGTAGTTAATTACTTTGGGGTTTTTAAAACCATATCAGGGGTATAGTTACTTTAACAAATCTTAATCAAGTCTTTCAGTGGCAATATTGAATTTTAAAAGTAGTAGTTACTGGCTGCACCATGACTTCGTTAGTATACAGGAAAATCATTCCGAGGTGATTAACATCTATTCACATCTTGGAATGCATTATGGGCTCTAAATTATCATAGAAATTAATGCAATCTTCTTAAAAGGGTTTAAAATATGGTAATAGATACAGCATACCAGCACCTGCAACTCAAGGTTCCAAAGTTATTTAAGTTGGATATAATTATATTTATTTTGCAAGCATCTAAATGAGGGGGAGAATAAGACACATAGTTTAATAAAAATTGAAAATGTAGGCACTTAATTAGAGGTCAAGGCTTTTAAAAATTTTTTTTTATTTAACCAAAATATTGTGATTCCTGATGCATATGAAACACTTTGTCCATTTTAAAGTTTGAAAACTATGGCAGATTTGTGACATTCCTTGTACTGCCTTCATACTAGTGAGTTCAGTCAATTGGGTTTCTTGTGATTTTCGTCATTAAATCAAGGAGGAAAATTTATTATACAAGTTTAATTTTTCAAGACTGCTGGTTCTCACCTGTGCACTGTGCTCATATTTTCTTTTGAGGGTCATTTGCAGATTAATTTTCCAGCAGTCTAAAAGAACAGGCTGCATGAAAAACAAAAGAGGGCAGCTGCTTGAAACTCAGCTTCTGGTTTATCGTGTTGGAGTAGCAGGGAGCAAACAGTGGTGCCTGAAAATGAGCAGGTACAATTAACCTGGGGATGATGTCCTGTTGAGATGTGGTGTATGGATGCATAAGTAACTTGAGCTAAACTTGACTTCAGCTCCCATTCTGCATTTAATTAACAGAGCTAGCCAAGAAATAATAGTGTTGGTTTGGTTTTTTTTCCAAAAGACTATGATTAGTTCCCCAGTTTAAAACAGAAAAAATATACATAAATATATATGTGTATATAAATATATATATGTGTGTGTGTGTGTTTCTGTTGAAGATCTGTGGCATAATAAGTAAATATCTCCTTATTCTGTATCTTCTTACTCTCTAGATGTTTCATTGAGTGAATCCCTGCCTATCTTTAAGATAACAAGACATGCTGACATTTGATGACAGTGTTCATTGTGCATAAAGTGGAGCGTGTACAGCACGTTAAGTGCAGAGCTGGAATGCCAAGAGAGATTTACAGATAACAGAAACTAGCAGAAAATTCTTCTTATTACCAGTAGAGCAAAGCTGTGTTTTAAATGACAGCCAGATGCTTGTTTACTGTGATTATAATGTGATGGTAATATTCTGTTCTGTGGGCATGGCAGCCACGGAGGGCGTGGGGAATTCGGGGACACTTCAACCCCAGCCTTGTTGGGTTTTTTTTTAGTACTTTTTCTGAAGTAAAATGATGAATTCCTGCTCACAGTGCCAAACAGTATGAAGTAACATAAAAATGGTAGTTGTTTAATGACAGGTTTTGGCTTTTGGTGGAGGGAGTGTTGGGATTTGTGTGTTTTGCTAGATGTAGTACAGAAAAGTAAAATCTTTGCAATATCATTAGATTATCATTCATAAGTACTCTGTTTCAATTTTCTCAACAGTTCCTTCAGCACTAGAGGCTTTTAAGCATCTGTTGATATTGTATGATGATCTTAATGAGATAGAAAAACAAGTGTTTTCTGCATAGGAATGAGTTCAGAATATTTTTGTCCCATTTGGAATGAAGCTTGAATTAAAATATAGTCCTTATGTAGATATCTTTGTCCAGCTGTAACAGTTGAGATTTACTTTAGCTGTAAGTTTGAGACTAAAGTGAAACAAGTAAAATAGACAAGGGAATAGAAATGAAGGGATTAAAAAAAATACCAACACACCACATCCTACAACAAAACAAAAAGCAAGGTAGGTCAATAAAGAGTGTAATTACTGATTCATTCAGAAATGGAAGTAATGGGTTTTTTAAGTGAAATGGCTAAAACCAATAACTAACAGTTCATTAGGGCAATTTTACTAGTATTTGTATCACTTTTAATTGGTTTTAACCTTTCCCTTTGTGTGGAGCTATTAAAAAATTAAGGGAGAGAATATTTAGAGAGACAGATTTATGTTAGCTCATGGTTTGCATCGTTTTAATGAGGCCAAAGCAATAAAGATTCTCAACAGATCCTGAGGTCTGGATGATGAATGGCTGTTTCCACTGATGAATCATGGTGTCGTGCTTCAGTCCTTGAGTTGCTGTTTAAATATGAAAATATGAATTTCTACAGTTAGGAACTATTCTCAAGTGATTTACCTTTCTCAGGAATATGTGCGCAAAGGTATTTGACTAAAAATCAAAGAAGTTTTTCTTCTTGGCAGGAGGAGGAAGATTGAAGTGGCTGGATTAGAGAAAATGTCTTTAAGGTGTCGTCAATTTGTAAATAAATAAAAAAACCACATGTGCACGTGTGCGTTCAAATACATTTACTCAGGTAGTTCAGGCATGTCTGCAGTAGACTGATCATTAATCATATGTAGTAAAGTGCAGTGAGAACTCAGCAGTTGCCAGCTGTGCTATTTCCCTGGTGCAAGGTTAAACTTGTGGTGGATAAGTAAGTGCTAGTTTTAGTGAAGTGTGGATAGTAATTATTGCAAATTGATCTTTCCTTAATGGCTTCATTTGTTATTTGTTTTACTTGATTTGGTAGAAATCTATTGTAAATCAAACTCATAATTGAAAGATGATGCTTAGAATTTATCATTTCATGATCCTCAAGATTTCTTATTTTAGGTCTTATTTTTTTCCATTTTAGTCCATTTCCTTGCCTTGAAAATATGTGAAATCGCAATCTGAAAGTGGGCAAGCAGTGATACCTCTGGTTCACATCCACATATGCGTTGAAGTTTATATAGTGAGCTGCAGAATCTAAAAATAGGCTTGGTTAAGGCATGTGTGATTGCTGAGTGTATTCCTAAGGGAAACTGAAGTTGCTCAAGAAAGAAATGTGACTCCTCTTCCACTTAGGAGCACTGAGAGAAACAAATCCCGTGGAGCTACCTTCCCTTCACTCACCATTCACATATCATTCACAAGGGAAAAAGCACCATCTGAATAAAGTAGGTATTACTTTCTGTGACACACAGCTGCATTGTTGGTCTGAAAGTTTTATTAACAACTCACATTTATATATTTTTATGATACTTTTAAAATAGTGAATTATGAACGATTGAAAATACCCTCCAGCTTAATTGAGAACCATTATGTCTAGTAATTGCCAGTGATTTCAGAAACAGCCGTTGTTCTCTGGCCTATTAACATAATTTGAATTTTTTATTGCACTTCATAATTATCTGTTGGAGTTAAAAAACAGGGCCATTTACTGAAGTGTTTAAGAACAAAAGCCCCAAATGGTCTGGATTGTGATGTATTATTTCTATTAACCAACCTTGCTGGAACCATTTTGTACATCAGCTTTTGATGGGGTCATGACTTCTGATAGAAGAGGAGGGTGGTTTCTCTAGTTTTCATTTCACTAAGTGTGGGTAAAACGGCATCTTTTAAAACTGTCTTTGACTCTTTCTTACATATCTACTGCATTTAGTCCTCAATCCCACTTTTACATGATCTCCATGATAGCTGAGAGAAGCACGGTTTCAGCCTTACACACTCAACAAGTTTCATCCGTTCGCCGTGGCAACTTAGCAAGGACAGAAGAAGCTTGGCCCCTGCTTAGTTTATAACAGTTTTAGATCAAGATTTCTTTTCAGCTCTGTGATTTTTAGTGAAAACAGGCTCCTTATCTATCACTTACTCTTCTATGTACTCCAATAAAAGAAGTTATTGAAACTTGCTGCGTTATTACTGGTTTTCCCAACATATGATAACATGCAGCATGCTCTCATTTGTGATTATAAACACCTGCACTGGCAGGAAGAGCTCCTAGTTGTTCCTGTTTCTGTCAGCATTCTTTGTGGAAATCGTTTTCAGCAGGTTTTTCTTGAGCATTTAGACCTCAAGCCTTCAGGTAATCTTCTCAATTAGTCCCTGGGGCTGGAGAGAGACAGGAAAGTGAAGTTCTCTTAGCAGCTAAAATTGCAGGTTCTTGTTAAAATTAAGGTTTTAAGCAATCTGGTATTGGAGGGGAAGAAAAAGAGGGTATGAACAGAGAGAAGTCCTGGACTTTTGTCTGATGGTAAGGATAGTGAGATACGTGAGCACCTTTTCAGAGAGAATTGTAACTAACTCTTTCTTTGTAACCCTCTGGCAGTGTACACTGCTCTCTACACTGAGCCTCTCGGTCTTACTGACTTCATCTACATTCTCCTAAAATCCATCACACCTTGTGTTCAGCCTTTGTAGGGCCCTGATGGAAAGACTGGGATTTGAAGGATGGAGACATGGGGCTGGGCAGAGAGAGGACAGGCTATGAATTGCTCTGACCTGAGCCAGTTGCTCATTTAGGGCATTCAGTTGATAAATAACTCCACCCATCACCCATTGCTTCCTTCCGTGCCAGAAGCATCTTACATTGCCTTTTATATTCGTAATCAGAAAGCACATACCAGAAAATTGGTACAACTTGTTGGGGAAAACTCCAACTGATGAAGAGGCAGGCTTTGCTGTGAGCCAAGAGAAACACTTCCTAAGCAGGTGTAGGGGGTTGTTTGTTGTGTTTGAGTTTATTTTGGAGGAAGTGCTTTTCCAATAACTTGACCGAGCCCAGCTGTAAACTGAATTCCAGACATGAGCTTTCTGCCAGCTCTGAGTAGCATCCATGTAGCTGAGAGGACTGGAAAAATCTCATGCATGCCGTGGCCTGTGGCAAAATTTAGATTTGAATAAGCCCAGAGCTTTCTGAGGATTTTTCTCCTAGGAATGTTTTAGATAGGTGCAGGGGAATGAAAGGGAAATTTCGTGATATGGAAGTGATCTCCTATCACTGAAAATTCTAAAATAAATGTTATATAAGTGTGGTTCTTCGTGCTGTGGTGTAGGAGGCATCTTTTGGAAGACAGCAGGAAAATCACCCTTAATTAAAACTGGGAATCTGGAATTGTTATACTACTTTAATGATAGTTTTTACTGTGGGCTCCTGGCTATTGTTACTGAAGCAGATCTTACATCATACTGGCATAAATCAGGCTAACTACTTTTGCCTTGCAGGACATACTTTTTAATACCTCCAGCTTCCTGGTTTGTTGGTTTTGGTTTGGGGGTTTGTTTGTTTGTTTGCTTGCTTTGTTTGTTTGGGGTTTTTTGTTTGTTTGTTTTTGTTTTAGTGACATCAACATCAAGTAAAACATATAACTTCCTTCTCATGAGTAATGAGATTTTTTTCTGAGAATAACTCAAATATCAACTCTTGGTAGTGTTAGGACCGCACGCATCCTAGTGTGCATACACATATTCTTGTGTGTGTGTATGTCTGTATTTGTATGTGTTTATATAACATCCATCTACGTGATATACACCTAACTCTTACATATTAAGTGAATTTTTGGGTGGTTTTTTTCACCTATTACTTGCAGCAGAGTAAAGGAAGATCCTTAGATTGGGGCCTGCCTGAGAAGTGTTACCTGCAGTAGCCCCTTAGGGAGGATAAACAGCAGAGGTTTTTCCTTCTTGAGAAACTAATACTCTAAACTGTTTAACATTTATTGTATTTTATAATTAATCTGGAGATCTGGAGCATTCTTTACCCAAAAGATAGTAAAGTTCATCCCATTTGAATTGTAGCATTTGTTATGCTGCCATAACGTAAGGATTTTTTAAATACACTGCTCAGGATGGGACTGGTGACTGTATATGCCTTGTAATACACTTTTATTTTTTTACTCAGTCTCTGACTCTGTTACAGGCATTTTATCTATTTACTTCTGTGTGCTATAGATCAAGAAGATATTAGGTCTCATACAAAAGTACAGGCAAATGACCAGGAATCTTCTTGGCATTAAATTTTACAAGGTGTTAATTACAGGCAATTTTGAGAGTTATTGCAAATTTGTAAGTTGTTGACCAGAGAAGAAACTGAGGATTTTATTTTCTATTTCAATGGCCATTCATTTTCTAACAAAAAGAGAGTAATTTATTTACTCTCATATGTGTGTGTGTGTATATATATATATATGTGTGTGTGTATGTATGTGTGTGTGTGTATATATATATATAACATCTATAAAATAGTATCTATTCTAAATATGCTGTCTATGTATATGTGATTGATTTTGTGAGATTTTGAATGTCTGGCACTTTTGTATCTTTTAAAATTAAGGGGAGGAGTGGATGATCTTACTAATAACAGTAACAGTCACTTTCTTTCTCTTTGGTATTAAGGAATACGTCCTGTGTTACCCATAAGAGATTACTACTTTGGGGATCTCAAATGGGATGCATTTTACTATCTTTTGGGTAAAGAATGCTCCAGATCTCCAGATTAATTATAAAATAATAAATGTTAAACAATTTAGAGTATTAGTCTCTCAAGAAGGAAAAAGGAAGGGCTTGGTCTGACTTGCATTTTCTTTTGTTGCTCTGGTACATTGTTGGATTTAGTGTATGGGGGTATAATAAATAATGGTATTAAACTTAATGAATGGATGCCAGTCTCTGTAGTTGTAGCACCTGAATGTGTGGCTCAGGTGTTCAGTGGCTGTTCTAACTCAGAAGACAGTAGTTCTGTGTGCCACTCTTGTGAATTGCCATGGGGTTAATTCTGCAGTCTGTGGTGGACCTAAAAACTGAAACGGCATTGAGCACAGCAGAAAAGTTTTGTAGGTGTTGTTTGTAAAACCAAGTTACTGTGCAGAAGCAAATGCAAAGTTTTAAAAATTTCAAGTGTTGCATACTGTAAGTGCATATTGTTTCAGTTGTACACCTGTAAAATTATGTGGTGCAAAGGATGTTTTTTCTGCCCTATTTCTCTGCCTCACTGCTTACAGGTGAAGCCAAGGTAGTGCCAAAATTAGATCTGATGTGACCTGGGATTGTTCTGAGATTGTTTCATCTGGGTGTGAGAGGCAAGCTGTCAGTGTGTTTAACGTGGGAGCAAGTTCTCAGTTGGGAGAATTTATTTTCTTCATATGTTTATTTGTAACATGCAGTTATAAAGACAGTAGTTGAGCTCTCTCTTACCTTACAATACCAGCATAAATGAATATCTGAAATACTTATCCAGAGTTAAGAAATTCAGACAAGTTGTTTTTTTCTGGTGTGGAGACCTGACTACAAGCAAGGGTGAAAAAGAAACAATCCCAGATTACTTAAGTACTTTTTAATGTTCTCTGTCTCCATTGATAGCCGGAATTTTTGACAGCAAAAGCATATACAGTTATATGCAGTTCATCTTCCTTGACTGATTTCTCCATAAGCCTTCGGCTGAGTTTAGTTATGACTTATAGCTTGAGCATGGCATTTGGGAAAAACAGAAAAAGTAGTATAAATGTAAATGTGAAGAGCTACAGCTCATTCTGTTTTTGAAATTGTTGGTGTGAAAAGAACTCAACAGTGTTTTATTTAAACAAGGTCTGCTTCAACCTTGATTGACTTGCAGTAAATTGCCTGGTACGAGAGGCAAAAGGAAGTGGATAGAAAAATGGCAATCAACACCAAATGTTTCACATATTGATTGACAAGCACCAGAGATGTGCTAGAGTAAGATAAATTGGCTAACAGAGCCCATCTTGACAGCTCCTGAGATGGGAAAATTGTTCCTGTTAATTTGCTGCTGGGACCTTGTCATTTATGGGGATATATATTTGAGTGCCTTCTAATGGTGTAAACAAACTTTGGATTCCTAAGTAGCATATTTCAGCTTCAGTTGCTTTAATTTCTCTCTGTCCATGTATTTCTGGGCTGTAGTTTTAAAGCGCTTTAAGATTGAAAAGATGAGAGAAACTGTCATTATTTTAAAGATACAGTTTGTGCTGAGATACAGAATGGTACATTCAAGCTATTCTGTAGCCTGTTTGATTTTCAGTGGGGTTTTTGCTTTACCAAAAAGCATGGAACAGAGCCCATTCGTTGCAGGGGAAGAACATGTATTCCTTCATTCTGGCAACTTTAACTGCAACTATAATGAAAAGATTTCTTACCTTTTTAACACATCTAGTTTTGTGCTTCCAAATGCCTTTTAATCAGGTTACAGGGTTTTTTTAGTACTGCAGAATCAAGATCCCTTTTTCATATAGTGGCCTTTCATGTCTGCAATTTCTTTTCATTAAAAGGAAATTTTATCTTTTTAATTTCCTGTATTGGTCTCACGGAGTACCATTAATTATGGTGATACACAGCAGTGGTGAAATAATTAATGGTCTGATCAGCGTTGTGTTGCAATCTGCCACTCAGGTTTTATTTTTGCTAAATCTTTTCAAATAAAGTGAAATTTGACATAAACCTCCTCACTTAAGAATAAATATATTTTTCAGTTTTCATGTAAGCAAAGTGAGCAGATCCCAGCGTTCAGCTAGGATGTGGCCTACAAACAGTAGCTTATATTCTGTTTCTTTATTTGAGTCTACTTCCCAAACTCTGAACTAGAAATCACCTTTACAAAGATGGAAGTATTTCAGACCTTACTCAATACTAGGTGAGAACAGAATTTTATCTGCGTATTTGCAGGTGGTTTGGTAGGTTGTCCATAACCATATCCTAGGGTACTTTGTGTATTCCTTACCATCTTCAGGGAATAGCGAGCTCTACCAGAAGACATCAGAGAGATTTTAGAGGGTTAATTAGGCCTAGCTCATCATTAGTGATGGTATTTCACTTCCCCTTATATTCTAAACTGCTGTTTGGGTCCAGGCTGTATTCCAAACCTGAGCACAGGGCATCATCCTGCACGGAGTGAACCCAGCAGCCCGGTGTTCCAGTCAGGGAAAGACTGGGCTGGGGGAGCTTCTCCCTGTTCAGAAGATTTCCAGGACTTCAGGAAACTGCAGAAACCCTGGCTGTGCTGAAGGCAAAACCAGAGTTTGCATTGTCTGACACAGAGGTTTCACTGTGGTTTGTTGTTAAATGCTGGGATGGTTGTTCAGTCTGGAAGGAGGATGTGTTGCAGGCGTGGTAACTTCTTGTAGGGGCACTCAGAAGTTCAGTGTCAAATACCATCACAGTCTGAAACGTTTGTAGCACCTGTTAAATGTTTAAGGAAAAAGGATGTTTAGCTACCTGAAGTGCAGTAAGACAGAGGGAAGTTAAGTGCTGACATGCTTTTGTGCTTTGGAAAGTCCCACCAGTGACAGAGAGGACTGAAAAGTCAAACCTTCAGTTTGCTTGTGCACCCAAAATATGGGCGGTGGAAGAAATGCAAGGCTGGATGTTGAGAGAAGAAACTAGATGAAGCAAGAAAACTTTAAATCTCCAGATAATGTCATTTAAGTTTAAGTTTCAGTATCGGGAATGATGGAAGATGAATTCCCATCATCCTGATGCTGCTCTGGCTGCACCTCACTAACTGCCAGCACTAAAATACAAACACCTCTGGAGTGTGTCACAGCAGGGGGATAGCACTAATTCAGAACTGTGTTCACCACACATTTAGAAAGCAAACAGCAACACCATATTTTAAATGTAGGTGGAACTAAGAAAAGTAGACTTTAATAGCCTGAAGCAGAACTAGCCAGAATATAGCACTGGCACATGATAGAGCAGATTTTAAGCATATTATTTAAATTATTTGGCCGTTTACATAACGTGGGTGATAGGAAGCCTTGTTTTCATTTCTCATTTGCCCACCAGAAAATAGAGCTGAATTTTTTTAGTAGGCTGCAAAGAGTTAACACAAATCCCCTAATCATCATCCAACTCCCACCAGTTTGTACTATGTACTGCTCTCACAGAGTTTGTTAAATAATTACAGGTTGGAGTTTTCTCATCTTTGTTGAAGATAGTGTTATTTTTCCCACCTATTAGTGACTCCAGGCACTCGAATCGCTAAGTGTTGCCACGTTCCTGGAAATAAATTTCTCTAATAGACATAAAGCCAACATTCAGGGGGATATGCAGTGGAGATGGTGTGAGTGGTTGTTTAACAGTACTTAGGATTTCACTAAAATAAGGTGAAGGTAAACAGAAGGTGTTTGGATAGTGGAAACAAGTTTGTAGCCCAGCTTAGTCTGAACTCCTGGTGTCCCCAGAATGAAGATCAGATCAAGTACTTCTAGATTGATCTGAGGGGGTGGATTTCACAGGGTGCCTGCTAATTACCTACCCAGGGCCTAATTACAACCCCTTTGTTAGTGGAATTCCCTGACATGAATGTTTAGCTGATAAGACTGAAAACCAGGGAATTTTCTTTCTTCCCAGTTTTTAAAAGCTGCACTTACTATTAAGTTACCATAAAATTCATTCACATAGGGTTGTAGATGTTCCAGTAAGTTTCTTCTAAGTACATTCCTAATCTTAGAACTTTATTTTTGTCCTACAAGGAACAGGCAGTTGATAAGGTGTTATAATGTAATGTTAGTTATAGTTAGTTTAGTAGAACCTTTTTTTAGGGAAGTTAAATTAATTCTGGTTGGTATGAGTGTTTCTCCCATGGATTTGTCTCTGGTTTTCCTGGCTGAATCAGAGGTAGGGTAATATTAGAGGAGACATTTTGACTCTATGAGTGATAGGAAAAAATCATTGAAACAAATTACTGTTTTCCAGCTATGAAGGTATCAAACATATGCCAAGTAATCAGCTTGCTAGTGTAATAGGTTCATGAAGGAAAAGGGTTTTCTAATCTTATTCACTGATGTTTTTCCCGAGACAGCAACAGCTTTTATAAAATGAGTCTTGTAACTTCTCATTACAGAATCTAATCTGCCCAGAAGACATTGAACAGCTGCAGAACCCTAACATCTTCTAGCTGCAAATTGCTTTTATTATTTATCTTTGTTTAACTAAAAAAGAAAGGGGCATCAGATGATTTAACAAGACAAGAATTAAGTGACATTAGCTTTTGACAGCAGCAAATTATTCCTTTACATACTGAATTGGTTTAGATAATTCTGAAGTCATGACTGTCTCCTTATTTTTAATATCCAAATTTCATAAAACTGATACATTTTGTAGATGGATTGCTTAGAAAAATTAATTTAACTTTAACACTGGAAGTCAGAAGTGATTGATTTCCAAGTTAGTCTCATTCTCCTGCAGAGTTTTTGCAATGATAATATCTTGCATTGGTACAGTGATTTCCATCTTCAAAGATTACACATGCGCAGTACTGCAGAAAATATTAATCATGTACAGAGGTCAAATGGTTTAAGGAAGATAACAGAGCTTAAACAAGCTTCTAGAATGGATCTGTAATGAAAAGAAACAGATCAGGACTTGCTGGTGGTTCTTCATCTTTCCCTTTTCTATTATCTACAGTTCTCAGGCTGTATTCCTGGTTGTGCAGTAAATGATTTTACTTCAGAGGAGAAGAAACATACTAAATACGAATACATTTTGATGGTTTGTTGTTTTGTTTTGTTTTTTTCTGAATTATTTTAAATTTTTTTGTAACAAGTTTTGAGAAAACCAAACAAGATGTTGGGAGTTATTAATTTTGTTAAATGGGAAAAGCACAAACCTGTGGTACTGAATTGCTTTTGCGGATTCACTGTCGTATAAATCACAGATGATGACTTACTATTTCTGAATCTCTCTTTTGCCATTCTCTTTTAACTGTTTCAGAGCCATTCTCTGTCTTTCCCTGGTATGATATGATGGTATCAGCTGCATCCTTCGTGGCCCTTACTATCTGTTTTGATGCAGAAAAATACCTAAACACACCAGCAACAGGTCTGGGCTTTTAGAAAGACCTTGTTTTCTCCTTTGACTTCTGTGAAATAGGCTCTGAGAAAACCTTTTTCTTAGCTTGGCTGGTTTTGTGCCTGTTTGCTTTCGGAGATAGGAGCTTCAGGAGCACTGGAAGTACCTTTCTTCAGTGATAACTCTCTGTCATCCAAATCCTGATTTATATCTTTATCCTTTGCTCTTCTGAATCCTGTTTCCCTTAGAGAAAAAGCGCAGCCGTTTAGGCAAGAGAAAACAACTTGGTGCTGAAGAAAATGATCACAGATTGTTAGATTGCTTTCCCTCTTCCTCGCATACTTCATTTGGGGCTCTCGTTTCCTCTCTGGAAGCGCTGTGTGCAGAGTGACGGGTTCACCGCGTCCTCTGCACAGCTGGCTGAGCCTGGGTGCCTCCTGGGTGCCTCCTGGGTGCCTCCTGGGTGCTGTGCCTTGCCTCTCTCCTGGGGGCTGGCAGCACAGGATGCTTGGCTCTCGGGGGAATAACTTTGTCCCCTGAGCAGAGCTTTGTCTGCTGGGGCTCTGCTGGCCCCCGGTGCGTGGAAGCACAAATGCCACTTGAGCTACAAAAACCAGACCTGCTGTTCCCCACCCGTGTCAGTTAACTGTAGTAATTTCAGCAAATACGGAATATTTATATTCCTTATGCCAGTTAGGACAATATATATTTAATTTATTAAATATCAGTCTACTTGAGACTGCCCAGGCCAGTGGTGAGCAGTGCTATGCATGCATATTAGGAGGAGATTTTTTTTCTTTTGTAGGAGGCAGTTTTTCTGGGGAGGAAGAGGAGAGTCTGCTGAATGTGCTGTAGCTCAGGAAAGCTTCACCTTCATCAGCTGTCTGCTTAATTTATAGTGCTTTGCACTGCAAAAACGTGCACCTTACATTATCTAGTTGTTTTGTGACACATTTAGCAGCTTTTCTCACTCTTTAAAGTGAACATGGCAATGCTGACAATGTAGGTGCTTCAGTTTAGGCTGACTTGAAAACGCAGTGCGAATGTGTGAAGTGGAGGACGGCTGTGAGCTGTTACAGGGTCCTGCCTGTGCTCCTGGTTCTGATTCTGTCCAGCTTTCCTGGTGGAAGGGAGCAAAGGAGGCTGTTATCTGATCCTGCTCTTGTATCACCTCGAGTTAATATCCACCCAGTTCCATTGCTAGAGAGCCGTCTGTGTATAATTTTGGTATATATGAGCAGTGCAGGAACTACAGTTAATGATCCTGTCCATCATGTAAGTCACTAACATAATTTTAGGAGATTACTTTGCACAGGGTCCTATACTTTGTATTGGTGTAACATGAATATCAGCAGCTTCAATCAGTAAATGTCAAAATCTTAATTGCCAATTAAGCGTTTTACACAGTGTTTCTGATGCCATCAGGTATGGAGAAACAACTCTTCTGCTTTCACTCTTTACTTCCTTAGCTTCCTGCATTAATATTTGTACACTGCTACATCTTCCAAAGAGCTGTGTTTTAAAAACACAGTTATCTTAAAGTTTCCCTTCTTTCTGCAGTCTAACCTGCCAGGGATTGCACTGGGAGACATTGGCTGCTGTGTATCTTTTCTATCTGAGCCCTGGTCCTTATGACCAGAGCTGTAGAATAAAGGGGGTTTATTGATAGCAGTATCTGTGACTTACTGGAACTATTGCAGGTCATTTATGGTTATTGGCTGCTTGGCTAGCAGATAACCTTAGAGAAGAACAGAACAGTTATAACCCCTTGATTGTGAAGATTATCAGCTGTTCAAAGTTTTGAAAGCTGATCTTGCTTATAAAAGCCTCTACATATAGGAAGATTCTCTGTCATAAATGTAAGTTATCAATGAAGAGATGCTGCTTAGGTATACGAAATTCATGCTGAAAATGCATGGGGTTGAACAGTCTACGCAGATGTTTGCTACACATGTCTAAACTTAGAAGAGAGATTCTCCTGCTGGGAAAAGCTTGAGAATTCCTTTACACATACAATAAGCTTTGACATCAGTATTTGCCACCCCTGAGGCTGAGATATCTCTAATGACAGGAGTTACTGAAATGAGTAACTTAAGAGTGTGAGATGGCAACACATAGGTTGGGATCTTCCCTCCTGACCAAATTAATGGCAAAACAGTTATTTAAGGAGTCTGGATTCATCTTTAGACCTGTTAAAATAATGCATGTTTTTGGATATTATGCATGTCTGTCTAGAGGTGTGTGGGTAAATATACTTCAGTATATAAAAATGTATATAAATACATGCACACACATTTTGGAATGCATATTAACACGTTAACTGCTCAAAATTGTTACATTGCAGGGGGATTTGTTGGTTGCCTGTTTCCTGTCATGCACCATGGTGTAATATAGAGGCCAGGGTTTTGCACACACGTGGGCTTTATTTATCTACAAAACTCCTTTGGTCCTTTAAAGGAGAAAGAAGAACAGAGAGTGTGAAAAGAGTATCTCAAATATCCTTCAGTAGCTGATGAGCAGCTTGCACGTCTTCTTTGATTGTGTCTCTTGTTTATGTATATTCATGCTGGGAGTGATTGCAGGCAGTCTTTTTTCCTTTGTATTGTTTTTTTGTCCTTCTGGTGATGGTGTGGTCTTTCAGGCTAATAGCAACCTAAGTATCTCCTTTCCCGATGCGTTCTCGTGATTGAGATGAACAGGACTCTTCTTCCCTGTCTGGGCTTGAGGCATTACCAGCTGTGAGCATGGCCTGATTTCTGAATGTAGGTTCTACAGCAGATTTGAAGCCTTAAGGACTTAAAGTGTAGCAGTAATTGAGGAATGGTTTCATAAAAGTTCCTGGGCTGGTGAAGAAACCTGAGACTGATTTAAAAGGAAAAAGGAATATAAGTGATAAGAGGGTAAAGAAAGCCCTTGCAGACTGAGGTGCTGTGTGGTGTGGAAGCCCAAAGCAAGCCCAAATCTGAATGAAGAGTTACCAAGTTTCTTAATTCACTCTAAAAAGGAAGATAAAATAAATGACAGGAGAAAAGGGTGGAAGGAAAGGAAATTTGTTTTTTCTTCCTGGCTGCTTGCTCTTTTTGGAAAATGCCTTACAAATGCTGTATTCAGTATCTGTACAAGTCTTTGTCATGCATGAGTATATGCAGTATGAACATGCATATAAACAGATATTGGGAAAAGAACTGATACAATTCCCTTTTGAAAATGTAATATATCAGCTTTAAGCCTGCTTCCCTTTCTAGCATTTGAATCTGGTTTGTGTTTCTTTGACTATGTTACACAATTACATTATGGCTGTCACTGTAAGTATCCATTGCATAAGATTCTGTCAACACACAACTAGATAAAAAACTTATTCAGAGGAGCGTTAATATATTGCTATATGAAGACTAGGCACAAATCGTAGGAACTTCTGTTATGATTTAACTTTTGAAAACAGCAGTGTAATAGAATACTGATGTTATCATATGTTGCAGTATGTTTTATAGACTGTAGGGTATTGCAAATCCCATTGTGAAGCAATGGAAATTTAGAATCTTTTAAAGAGCTGGGAAGATTCAAAATATGACTGTTGAGATGTCTGTAGACACATGAATGGGTCTGACAAGGAGCTCAGGTTTGTAGAACCTGCAAAGCTTAGTCTGCTCCTTTAAATGTTACATTGAACTTCTTTGACCAAGATAATCATGTAAGTATGAATCAAACCCCTTATTTCTCACTTAAGAGTGTACAGCAAAAAATAAATTACAGGTATCATGCTCTTTATAGCCTAACTGCATCCCCACACGTCTCTTTGGTACTTTCACAAGCCATTCTCTTGACCATGGTACTACAGATAGTTACCCCTTAGATTAATTTCTTAAGGAAAAAAAGCCTAATGGTTTCTTTATGTTTCTGTTCAGTAATTTTTCAATTCATTTCCCACCAAATTTTACAAAAGGCTGGGTGTCTTAAGAGAACCTGTGTGTTTCAGGGGCTGAGAGTGGAGAGAGAGAGAGAAGATGCTTTTTTAGAGTTCCTCAAAGAGGGAAAGGCTATAGTGGGAGTTTAATGTTTAGTAGATGCAAAAAAACCAACTTGGTAGAAAGACCAAGAATGTCTCAGCCACAAGAAAAGTTTTAATTAAATTTGGCTGTTTATTAGCCAAATCTAAGCAGAGGATAGATTGGCAATAGGTTCTGTGGCTCACACACATCTCTGTTTTCCCACTAGCACATGATTGTGGACAGATCTTCCTCGGGAGCCAACTTCCCACCAAAATGATGCAACATTTTAACAGCTTCATTCCTTCTGTTTCCTCTAAACTACCAACAGAGCTGTAGTAATTAGACATTTTGCCTTTTCTTCAGGGATTTGGGCTGTGTTATTTCATGGTGGTAACAATGTCATTAGCATTCCCGACAAAAGAATTCTTAAGGTTTGAGGCTTTTTTTCACTTCTCAATGTATTCTGCAAAAATGTACCTAAATTGCTCTAAAATACCATATGCAGTTTCCAGAAAAGGAAAAAAATCTTTTCCTTCATCTCATACCCTCACACATCCAACAATTTTATAGTATAGTAATATATTTCCATATGATACATACAGTAAATGCAGATTTAGAATTTATAAAAGCTGCTTCTTTCAACTTCACAGTGTTGAAGCAGAGCCAGAATATGTGAAAATTAAATGCACACAGTGGGCACGAGTGTCACGTTCCTGTCAGAGGTGTGTCAAACCTCAACCTCTCTGCTTCTTTGCAACACATTGCAAAGAAATAATTAGAAGCTGGTCTTGCTCAATCACTTCCCTGGAATGTTTAGGATATTCATGGTAGTATTTCATAAGAATAGCATAATCATGAATAATAACAGTAATTATTCCTATCATCAATATTAGAATTATTTCCTCACAAATGCAAGTCCACAATGAAAATATTCAATGCATATTGAATTTTCTGTAGCATAAAAGATTGTAGACGGGAGTTACTGTGGAGTAGCTTAAATCCATTTCTGTCCTGTAATAACTTGGTCATTCAGTCTTACCAATTTATCCAGTGCAAAAATATAATAACAAATCATCATAAAAGTCACTTGCCTGTGTTCTGGTATTTATTTTATTTCAAAAGTTTTTAAAGGGGAGGAAGTACTTTGTGCTATTTGCTGGTACCAGGCAGGGGTGGTTTTCAGGATATACATGTGCCTTTGGTTGATTGCTGCATCTCAGATAGAATTTATATGTGGAAGCTGGAACTTTTAATTTTCTTGCTTTTTTTCCCCTTCCCCTCGATTTGGAATTTCATGTGTGATTCTGTGAGTTTACCTAATGGTACAAACCTTAGGCTAATTCATATAAAATGAGGGGTCCTTGATTCAAAAAATGAAGATGTAACTAGTGAGAAAATCAGTGTGTATTTTCTCTGCTACTGTTTCTTTAAGAGTGATAGAAATAAGGATACACCATTTTATGTAGTTTTGCTGTGTTTTAACATTTGTAGCAGATCTCTGCCTTACAGACTTTGGCAGTATCACAAAGGTCGTATTTTTTTATACTTAAATTATTCATTAAGAATTTCTGCAGTGCACAGATAAACTTGCAATGCAAAACAAAAAAACAAAACAAAGAAACCTCTGTCTTCATCTGTGTGCATTTGATGGAATGGATTAATGTAAAGTTATGGGAGTTCACAAAAGAATAGGATAAATAAGTATGAACATTGTTGTTGTTGACTTGATGCCACTACTTTAGGTGACCAAAAGCATGTTGTTGCTGTGGGCTGAGGTATTGTACCCATTAAGGATTGGGCTTCAGGCTTGGAATTATCCTGGCTGGGCAGGGAATTCTGCTCCTACAGCTCCAGTGCAAAAAGCAGTGGGAGAGGAAGGACAGCAGAGCTGAGAGCTGCCAGCCCAAATTCCAGCTCTAGCCCATCTCTAAAGTGGAATAATTGCCTTTGAGTCCTGCTGTCCCCTGTGCCTGCTGTCACATCTCTCAGTGGGTTCTGGGAAGATCCACGGCATTACTGAGAGAACCTTAGCTTGGAGAAAGCCCGTGTGTGGTTGTTTCTTTCATGCCTCTGAGAGATTCCTGTGCTGGAGCAATTTTCCTGGTTAAAAAAAAAAAAAAAAAAAAACAAAACAAAAAAGCAATGAGCCCACTACTATTATTTTAAGAGATTTACAGATGTGATGTAATTTCAAGAAACCTGATACAAAGGGTCAGGTTGGTGCCAGTGGGGAGATGGAGGGGCTGTGCACGGCAGTAATGGAGTGTAACCATGGGCAGTTACAGTGCAATTACTTGGCTGGTGGGGTTTTTCATTACACTCATTGCTGATCTTTGATCCCTGTGTCCTCTTTCCCAGGTCGTCCCATTCCACCTACATCCTCGTCCAGCCTCCTCCCATCTGCTCAGCTGCCCAGTTCTCATAATCCTCCACCAGTTAGCTGCCAGATGCCATTGCTAGACAGCAACACGTCCCATCAAATCATGGACACCAATCCTGATGAGGAGTTCTCTCCTAATTCATATCTGCTGAGAGCGTGTTCAGGGCCACAGCAGGCTTCCAGCAGTGGTAAGAAAATTGCAAACATATGGAGTTTGTTTGTGACATGTTTGTGCCAGTTTTATGCATTCTTTTTTAATGTGCAAATGTGTTCTTGCATCAGCACAAAATTGAGAGCATCTATGGAAATGGGGCAAAGAAAATCTTGCTGGTTTATTTAATGGAAAATTCCTGGAAACACAATCCATCATATATGTTGTTCCTTCATTTTACTGTAGAGAGATTTTTAGTTTGAAGTATGGTAGAAGCCGTATAAGAAATATTTTTGAGGGATTTATTTTTCAAAGTAGGTTTCCTGCTCCTTGTTGCATCTGGTACGAAAGAAATGTACACACAATGGTTCTTTGTTCTGCATGGGCTAATCTAATATATCATTTGGTGATGAGGTTTTGTATCTAAAAATGCATGTTGCTTCTGCCAGTCTGTGTCTGTTCTTGTTTCCAAATCTGTCTGATTCTATACTTACAATGTCACATTTAACTAAGATCTGCTATTTTTCAGCAAATTAATTCTTGTGTTTCAGGCCACTGTTTTAAAACATTTGCAGCTCTATCAGTCTTGGAATCTGTAGTGCTTAGGGTTTTCTTTCTTCTTTTTTTTCTCTTTCCATTTTTTAATTTTAATTTTTATTAGTAGGGGCTGACTTTTCATTTTGACAGCCAAACATGGAGGAATGAAGATGCAATCCCTTTTTAGAAATACAGGCAAATCAAAAGAGGCTATTCTAGCAACTGGGTTTTTTTTGGTTTTTTGTTTTGTTTTTTTTTTTAATCGTAGATATATGTGGTGTGTTATTGAACTAAACACGATAGGTTTAGAGCTTCTATGCAGTTTCTGGTCTGCCTAAGGGGTCTCTCTGCTGGAACAGCTCTGAGCAGCACTGGAGGTTCTGTGTGCTGTGGGACTGCTGGGGTGCACACCTGAATACTCCCCTTTAACGGGGACTGGGGGTGTGTGGTGGGAGGCTGAGACAGGGAGCAGAAGCTGAAAGAGAACATTCAAAGTGGATATTAGGGATAAATTTTTCCTAAGCTTTGGGTTAGAACAGGTGGCCCTGAGAGCCTGTCCAGTCTCTGTCCTTGGAGCTTTTGGAGAACACGTTGGCTGAAATCCTGAGCTACTTACTCTGACCTCAGAGCTGCCCTTGCTTGGCAGGACTGGCACCTCCCGGGGTTCCTTCCATCCTGAAATATCCTTTAACCCTGTTCAGCTATGTTAAAATGTAATTGCACCAAGAAATAATAATTCAGAGATTGAGTGTGCTTCCTTGCTCCTCGAGTTTATTATTATGGAAAAAAATGATGCCACTTTTGAGAGGGTTTTAAGAGATTTGGAGTGATGGAGGCTGCAGACCTCAAAATCTGTAATGGGCAACTCTGTAGAAACCATGGAAATGATAAGGGGGTCAGGAAGTGGGTGGGTGTGATTTATCTTGGAGTCAGTGTAACTTCCTGCCTTGGAAACATCCATGAGTCCTTTGCAGGGCTCAGCCATTTCTGAGTAAGGGTGACCCAGCTGATGGAAGGGTCTTTGTGTTTTCAAAAGGGCCTCAGCAAACCTTGTCGCTAAATGCTTTCAAGGAAGCGTTTCACCTAACCTAGGGTGAGAGGGAAGGTTCCTGCACGGTGAGCAGAAGCTGGAGCTCCCCAATGAATTTTCACAGGACATTAAAGTGCTCATGGAAGATGGTGGGGTAGGAAAGTAGGTGATGGTAGGATGCTAAGAACGAGATCAGCTTGTGGAGAATCACAAAAGCACCTGTGAGTCCAAGTAACAGGGAAAGAAAATGTCAGGGGACCTTAGGGCAGAGAAATGTTAAGGGATATTCATGGAAAAAGCAGCTCTGGTTCGTGGGTTGGTGTTGGATCATTACCTCTGTGCAGGGAGGAGCTGGGGAATGCTTACATCATCAGAGCTCAGGAACAGGGAATGTTCACAGCTGGAGAAAGGAATAAAGAACACGAGAGAACATTGTCTAAAGGGTGTGGTGGATCAAGCAGTTGATGAGATTTTAAAGGGGAATGGGAAACGTAAATGGGAGAGGGATGAAATAAGAAGAAAATCAAAGTCAGGGGATGTGAACTAAAAAAAGAGACTTGGAGGATACTTGAGTACTCGGTAATTACAGCCACTGCTGGGACTGAGGGAACCAGCATGGCTTTTCTTAGGAAGCTAAATGAAGGAAGTGGCAGTAAAACAACATCAGAAAAATTGATGGAAGAGCTCTTTATGTTTCATTTTAAATCATAATCACTGTTTCTTTGTATCCTTAAATCTTCATGTTTGACAGTTGTTACTGTGGGCCAGCCCAAGGAACCTTTTTGGCATGCTCTGATAGGCTTTGCTTTGTTCATTCGACATTTTACCACTTTCCCCCTCACATATCCCATTTACT
The DNA here is from genome assembly GCA_013398955.1 of Callaeas wilsoni. NCBI lineage: Eukaryota > Metazoa > Chordata > Aves > Passeriformes > Callaeidae > Callaeas > Callaeas wilsoni. Next base: position 16,140 of record VWPU01000371.1, on the reverse strand, counting down.
TCTTTAATGAACAGTCATATAATACACAATGACTTTGAATTTTCAGGATATGAGGTGCAGGTGTCCTTTTTATAATATTTTTTACCATACACATATATAGAATTGCTTGATCACCATGGGATGTTCTGCAGCATGAGTTCTGGATTTCATGCATCCTCTGGAAAATAATGAGCCTTTCCTAGTGGTGTCATTTTTTTTCTTTAGTTTTCAAAATGTTTCTTTAGAGAGTTTATAAGAAAATACCACAGATAATGACTTACACGTGAAATTGGAGAAGGTTACAATTTTTTGTGGCTTATCATTATCCTTGAAAGATTTTCAGTGTAGCTTTTACCATCTACATGACAAGAAAAGGTTGATCATGCTCTGGTTCTGGTTTTTTTTTTCCTTTATTTTTCTTTTTAATTTTTTTAAAATTATTTTTAGTTCCTTTGGAAACAGCGTGATAGATCCAGCCATTTGAAAGACAGTAATTAAATTTAAATATTTTGCTTAAATTTGAGCTTGGGTTAAAAAGGAAGATTTGTAGACGCTTATATGTAAGGCTTAGATCCCAGATAATCATCAATCATTCATAAATTTTTGCTAGCATTTTCTAGCTGCTTCTTGAAGCATTTCTATCCTAGTCTTCAAAGTACATGCTGAATATGAAATATTTGCCAATATCTTCTACTAATTACGCTATAGAAGTGTCCTCTTGTTTTGTCTGATTGGATACTTCTCGTGCTCCAAGCTCTGTAATTACAGGATGGCTCCTCAACAGGTTTAAGATGAACCTTTTTGGCTATGAGGTGACACTCATCCACGTGCGTTGCTCTGTGCCCTTCACAAGAGCCATTCTTAATATATATGGAAAAAATCATTTGCCTAAAAAAATTACCTAATCAAATATTCTATCAAATGAGCAATCTATTGTTGATATTATGAAGGCCTTTAATCTACAATAAATCTTTGTTAGAACTCATCAGAACTCCCAGTTTGAGAGAAATGTGATTATAGCACTCTTAAAATGACATTACATCATCAGGGTGATTGGTTTATCATTTGGAGAAGCGACATCAATCATAACTAGCATAACCACACAGTAAATGAATTCAACCTTTCTACTGCAGAACAATGACACAATAATTGCTCAAAATCAGACTTGAAATGAAATCAGAAAATGCACTTTCTTTAAATATGATGTTAACCTAATGGAATATATTATTAAAAATCATGTTTGAGGAAGTTCTATGTAATTAAAAATATGTGAAAATGTATTCCTTTTTTCTCTCATTAGAACCTGTTTCAGTTGCAGAATCATTTTCTATGCAACAAGATATTATGCTGGTTTTAATTGAACTCCCATCACTTACATTCCTCTGCTTGTATTTCTTAATATAATATGCAGCACAATTATATGTGATGAAGGACAAGAGGTTTTTGAAATCTGGTGCACCTGCTGATAGTATTTTGAAAAACACAAATATTGTAGAAGGAAATGAGACCTTTTACCCATGAAAAGTTAGTGGATTTTTTTTTTTTCCTTTTAAAAGAAGGTCAGTTCCTGCCATAGCATTTCCTGAGATGGTTTCTTGCAGCTAAGAGTAGGAATAGGTTTATTTCCTCTTCTTATATGTGTTTTGTAGGTTTTTTTCTGGTAATATTAGGTGACTCAGCTTGTTGAAATGCCATTTTAATGTCTTCAGTCAAAATACAAGATAACAGGCTGTTTTTCAACCTCACGTGGAAAAAAGAGAAGGGTTTTTGTTGTCTGCCCCTTTGCCTTTACTATAGAGGATTTCTTGCTATTAAACCAAATTTTGAACTCGCAGCACAGAAACTGTTTGTTTGTTTGTTCATTTTTCAGCCTGAGTAAAAGACACAGGATATACCTACTCACACATTAGGTTTTCGTGTAACGGATCCATAAGTGGGCACATTCATCAGCCTCAGCCACTCTAGCAGTGGGAAAGCAGAAGCAGAATGATCTCTGGAGTGTTTTGATTTGGGGAAAATTCCAGTCTGTGGTTTAGGTGTTGTCATGCTTCCCAAGAACTTGCAGCAGTTTCCCTGGGAGGGGGATGGTGCCCATTTTTTCGGTGTTATGGTATCTTTTTGGCTCAGAAACAATGACACAAACCATTTGGCTCAGTGTAACAGTATGTGCCCACAGAGCAGTTTGGACCTGGCTTAGAAGACAGGGTTTGCTTTGATTTTTTCACAAGCAGTTTTTGGCAGCAAGGAGAGAAGAAAAGAGAAACAGGTTGGCTTGAAGGGAATAACTGTTGTTCTTTAATGTTGTCTGTTAGAGTTGAAATAAAGAATAAGACTTCTTTTGCTTATGACCCTATTGTGTGGCAATATTGTGTAAAATATCAATATTCATTATATTCAGTATAAATATCTAGATGGATCTCCTGTGTTCAACAGATACTACCTGTCTATAGAATTTCATTATTATTAATGTGTAATTACCACCATGTCCATGCAGTTTAATCCAGTTTGTAAAAATCTTTTCTGAATGAAGCCAGAACTTTCATTACTGCACTGTAGCTGGAGGACTTATTTTAGCTCCTCTGCTGGGAGTGCTTGGAAGGGTTTGTTTTATAGCCCTCTTACAATCTGGCATCAAATAAAGAAGTATTTCCAGTTTCTACTCTATAATGCAAACCAAAATACAGAAGTATAATAATCTTTAAGAAATAAATGAATCCTATAGAAAAATAATTACATGCCTTCAGATGATGAAGCATCACCCTCCACCGAATGGAGACCTCAATTTTCTGTACCTATCAATGTACAGGACAGAAAATACAGTGGCAGCCACAAAAATCTAGAAGCCGTAGCTTTTTGTTTTGTTTTGTTTTTGTTTGGTTGGGATTTTTTGTTTTGTTTGTTGTTGTTGTTGGTTTTTTTTTTTAATCCCCATGAAAGATTGACTTTGGTTTACTTAAGAGACTAAATAGAAGAGTTTGGATAGCTCAGTAGGTAATGAGGGAGACAAAGGAGTTGGAATCTTCCTCTCCTTGTCAATATTGCTGGGGCCAGGAGAAAGGGTGTTGATTTACTCTGGTGCTTATTGTTTTGGTTTTGTTTGCATTTGATCTCTGTGCATCACTCCTGACATCAGGTAGGGAGGAACAGTTAATCAGAAAGAAAATTTTGGCCTCCTCTAGCATCACTTTCCTGTCCTAACTGCTGTATGTGATTAAGATTTCAGCAGCATCTTTTGGAACCTCTTTCAGAATATTACACTGTAGAATTTGTCAAGTTATGCTTAGAGCAGCAACAGTAAAAATCTTTTAAGATTCCATGTTTGGGTTTTCTAAATTATTTCATCTACTTTCCTGTAACTGTCTCCAAAAGGCAGCCCTGCATTACAGCTGTGTAGACAATTCTCCTGAGAAAGGGGAGTTCTTCAATATATTCAGAAGGAAATGCCATAAGGAACTTTCTGATGATGTTTTCCAGCAATGCAGAAAAAGGGTGGTAGATTGATCATTTTCATTTCTGTTTCCAAATTAAATTATGTGTTTGTTTCTGCTATGGAGCCTGGCCTAGCTTTGAGGCTGTAAGCAAGAGTGTCTTTGTACACATATTGTTTAAACAGTGTGTAGATGTAGCAGCGAGACATTTAAATAAATAATTTTTTTCCAAGTTTGTTTCTAATACTTAAATTCTCTAAATCCTTAATGGGCAGTTACAGTCTCATTCTGTTGCATCTCTTGAGCACTGATTCTAATTTTACAGCTTTGAACTGGTACTAGAAGTGGAGGGAACAGCATGAACAATGTTTTCCCATTGAAACTGAAGGGTGTACTTTTTCTAAAGTATCAGCTCCATGTTGCTGCAACTATTACTGATATTATTGCTGCTGCTAATCCGTGTACCCTGTGTTGATGATGCCTGCAGATGTCTGAATTTTAGCCAGAAGACGTGATTCTAGATATTAAGATATGGCAGAAACATTCTATTTATTAATTTATGAACTCATAATAACAACAATCAAATCTCAAACAGAAGGTTCTGTGGTAATAAAAATGATAATGAATTACGAAAAGCTACAGAGTTGAGAACAGACTCAAATTCCTTTGTTTACCTTTTTGTTTTAAGCTCACCATGATTTTGAGAGTTGGAGAGGTTTTTTGTTTGGTCGGTTGGGTTTTTTAGCTGCTTTTCTTTCTTTAAGGTTTGTAAATACGTTGAACTGGGAACCCCTGTAGCAGTAAAAGCCCCCCAGCAAAGCAGCTGCAGGACGGACTTGCCAAGTTGCCATTTCTCTGTGTATTGCTCTGTTTTCTGACAGCTTCCCTGGTGGCTGGGACACAACTCAGTGGCTGTGGCCAGTCAGGCCTTTTCTCATTACCAATGCTTATTCTGTCTCGTGGCAGCTACTCAGAGACCACCAATAACTGTGGAACTTTGGAAAGCTTCTGAAGCTTAAAGGCTGGATATTGTTGCTCTGTGTCATTGCAACAAGAAACTCAGTGCCTAGATTTGGTAGCTCGCTTGAACACTGAAAGGAGCTGAGGATACCGCAATTATAAGCAGAAAATATCTTTTTTTTGTTCTTCTCTTTCCTTCGTATGTTGAGTCCAGATGCTGCTTGTGTGTTTTACCTTTGTGTGTAGAAAAGCCTGAAAGTGTTCTTGCTAACGCTCTCTGCTCTAAGTCATGCTGTGTGGGAAGAATTTTTCAGGCTTTCTAATAATTTTGTCTTTTGATACAGAGTTTTTAATCTTCTGAACTTCATCTCCTTTTCATTGGCAGTGGCACAGTCCTGACAGCTTCCACAGTGGATAGTGCTGCTGTTTATGTGGAAAGGCAACATTTAGAAAACATTTCATGTTTTTAGCTGCTACCAACACAATTTTGGAGCTGATTGAAAGTGAAGAGTTGAGCATATGCAAGCTGTTTGCACTTCATGGGCTACAAAGTAAAGAACCTAAAATTTAGGATATCATTTTTTCAAAATATTTTGCAATATTTGTATACAGGATGTTCTGTGGGTGGCTTGGTTGGTTGGTTTTGTAATAGCAGAAAGTTTATTAACTTCCTTCTTTCTCCCTATAAATCCGAATAAGTGGTGTTACAAACACTTGAAAGCAAGGAGACACTTTTCATCTGAGTCAATATCTTGTCTTATGGATTTTCTGATTTTGATATGCCATACACTCCTGGGTTGTTTAAATGATAAACTGTGCATTTATCTTGTGCTTAATTATTACTCCTAGTTATAAAATTACATTAATAGATTTACAGTTTTGATACCTGTTTCTAATATGATTATAAATATTAGCATCTTATCAGGCAAACTGTAAATATGTCACCTATTTATCACATTAACATCTCTAGAAACTGAGTTTGTCTTCATATAAAGCATGATGAAATCAATCAAAATTCAGACATGTTTTCCTTCAGAAGATAGTCAGTCTTATTTTAAAAAGTACAGGAGATGGGAAACTTCAGCACATCACTGGAGAAACTGGTCAGTGGTTACTAACTATTCTCAGTGTTATTTTTTTTTGCCCTATTGATGCCTAACTCTTTCCCTGGCAGTTCTCCCATGCATGTCTGCAACATCCCTTCAGCAGAAACAGAAATAAATCTGGACTCTGTCATTTTACTCTGAATATTTTTCCCTTTGTACTTCCCTGCCGCAGCCCTGTTGCCCTCTGGGAACACGTGCCCTAAAAGGGTTTGCACACACAGCTTTATTGATGAAACCTCTGCTGAAAATAGAGCTCAGCCAAGCAAAAATACCCTTTCTTGTTACTTCCTAACCCAATTCTTCAAATGAGTAAGCCATATTGTAAAAAGGACTCCTCTGCCTGCATCACTGCATCTTCTGCTGGTGAATGCTTTTGCAGACCAGGATTTTGTCTTTCTTACAGTCTCAACTTCAGCTACCTTGTGCAGACACTGCTACAGTGGAAATGTAATAAAAATCTGTGGTTCCTCCACTGAACAGCTGCTTTATTTTGGTGCAGGATTGCACAGATTTCTCGTGGGAGAACGAGCAGCTGTTCAGATGGGCCGCACTCAGAGCTGAGCGTGGCGATTCCTGGGGCTCTCCGTGGTGATGCTCTTTGCTTGCACCACGTCTGCCCTGGTGTGGCCCCTGCCCAGCTGACACTGCACCGCTCCAAGGAGTCAGGAACTCCAGTTCAGGGCTTGAACTGACCTGTTCCTGTGGAGTTTGTAATTCCCACCATGTTTGAAACGATTGCTGACTAAAACTACAGATGAGGGGTTACTTTTTGTCATGGAAGCAAATCAACAACATGGCAAACACGCAACATTGCCTTGTCTATTACATTGCAAAGATGCACAATTTATGTTTCTGACACATTGTTACACAGAGAAGTCGAGGGCTTTGAATGTTTGTAGAAGTTAATTACTGGCCTGAGTAAATACTTGCTTTTTGAGATTGTTTCACGTCAAGGCATAGAGGGAATCCTGTTCCATTTTGTCGGCTCTCAGAATGATTCCACAGCTCAGTCTGTGACACTCACACGTGAAGGAAATATTGTCTCTTGCTCTGTTCCATTTGTTTGGATTTTGTGTTTTCTTCCAGTCTGAAGCAACGCTGCACTTGCTCCCAGTTCCCCAGGTTGCTTTTGTTGCAGTGACCTTTTCCATCCATGTAGGATGCTATTTGTCATTCCTCTCTCCTTGGATCCCTGCCTCGCCCCACCAAGGTATTGCCTCACGTGTCGCTCCTGTACAATGGTTCCTTTCTGTCTAATGCGCTTGTGCTGGGTGCCATGGGGCTGCAACAGTGGGATCTTCAGGAACTGAGCTTTTCTCTCCTTTTATTCATGTCAGGGTAATGATTTGTGAAATAAATAAATAAATGCACACCTACGAGCAGAACCGTAACAGCATTCTTATGATTGTAGTGGTAACTGGTGTTTATCTTGCATAGTTTGTATCTGAGGAAAACAACCTAGTAAATCAAAAGGAAGGAAAATTGGCAACTTGGTATGGAAATTTGATTGTTTTGGGAAGACTCCTTATACCTGGGACACTGCTAATTTAGGAGCAATAACTAGAACACTGTAGAAAATGAGAATGACTTTTTATAAATGATAAAAAATAATGTGTGGGCATAGAAGCCTATATACCCGAAACCCCTAAAAGCTGGGACTCTTACTGTGCTGATAGATCTTTCAAAATCTGCAGAAGAGGGACCGGTTTGCTGTGAACTGCCATGCCCCAAAAACTCCATTCATAATAACAGAAAAGTTCAGTACTGTCTGAATACTCTCTAAGAAAAAGATTGATGACCCTGTTATTTTGAAAGGTCCCTCTTGGTCTTCATTCTTTAGACCTGGAGAACAGTTGTTAGTATGGAATGAAATGGGAAGTCCCAACTGTAAATCCACACGATTCGGGAAGAACTCAGAAATCTGGACTTTAATATTGTGCAATGAGTTAATTAAATCTGTATTGCATATGACATGGTAATTATTTTTTGGGTAAACAAATAGCTTATTCTACTGGAATCAGCAAGAATTCTGTACACTGAACACCAGGCTAACTCCTCAGTTAAGTAACGAGGTGTGAAATGTTCTGCCTAACAAAGCAGTGTTGAGCATGTTTGTTAATACTTTTTTCCTGCAAACAGGTGGATAATTGTTTTACTTGGCAGAAACCTGTCAATTATAGGGACTGGCAAACATGGAAAGGTGTAAAATCTTCGTTAGCTTGTGAGCGTCAGGTTTCTGAAAACGTAGTTTTAAGAAGTAAAATAATTATCATAATTTATAAAAGTTCAGAGTAGGGCGTTTGGGGAGTTGGAGCTCAAGTGGTAGAGGATGGCTCTGAGTGATTTCTCAGGTGCTGGGACTGAGGACAGGGCCTGGGCATGTAAAACCTTCGTGACCCTGCCACGAAGATTTCATCAACTCCTGGCACCTGCATTTCCAGTTTAGCTGAAAAAACCTGCTGCAAAACCAGAGAGGAGTAACATGGAGGCCAAGCAAATAAGACAGCCATTGGCAAGACTTAGGAGGGATGAAACAATAAATTTGGACTTTTCCAATCAGCAGATTATGCTAGGAAGAACAATATGAAACACCTCATTCTACAGGAGAATGTGGATTAGGGTTTTTCCTCACTCTAAGTTTCAACGTTTTGTTTTACTTTTCAGCATGGGTAAAAAAAAAACGAAAACCACTTAAATCCTCAAAATGAAAGATGAAAATATTTGCTTAAAAGTGTTCAAAATGAAATGGTTCCGAACCTCAAAAACTAAATCATTATTGTTTCTGCATTTTCCAAGTCTTTAGTCTCTTCATTTGCAATCTTTTTTCAGCTAAAAATGTAGCAAAATTCAATTAGATATTTGTGAATAGGTTGTCTCCGCGTGGTCTGAGGCAGGCACTAGGCAGAAACCAGTTAGAAAACAGCTGTTTATTCTAAAATCCATGAACTTAGCAGACACGCTAAGGCCGGTCAGTTAAACTCGTGAGTGCTATCTGCAGCTGGAGAGGATGGTAAAGAAAAAACAGGATACCTTGAAGAAATTGAGAAATTTCCAGGACTTAATTTCCAGTTTGAGACTGACTTGAAAGCGTGATGGGATTAGGAGGCTGAGGAGAGTGATGTGTATGAACAGGCTGAGAGCTGGCGGTTCTGGTACTGCAGAAAGGCTGGAGAGGGACTGTCCTTACAACACTAATCTAAGGAAAAGACTCTCAGCTCACCTTGCCTAAGTGCCCTGCCAGCAGCTGAAGGCCAGCCCATCTCACAGGTGGCACAGCCATCCTTCCAAACGATTTACAGGAGAAAGGGGAATAATACAAATCACTAGCAGTTGTCATCCAGATGTACAAAAATCTCCACAAAACTTAGTTCTTCCTTTGCTTTCCAACTGCAGGCCAGTTCTAAATATCTTTTTCCTTCTCTTTATTTTCAATTGTTGACAGCTGGAAGGATTCCACAGTCTTGATTCCTCAGTTCCTCTGAGACCGTGCCAGAAACGCAAACGCATTAGAGACTCTTGTTTCAATTTCTTTTTTTGGAACAATTTCCATTAATATCCTGCTGTCACAAAGCAACTGGTGCTGTTTCACAGCTCTTTATCAGGGCAGTTTTATTCTGGGGAGCTCCAGGAATGGCTTATTGGGACCAGGAAGCCCCAGTGCAGCTGACTCTTCTGGGGAGCACCGAGCAGTCCCGTTGGGTTCAGCTGATGCCAACTGCTGCATGTTTAACATTTACATGTCTTTGAGCAAACTAATACTGGTGGATCCTGCTGGATCCACAGCCTCTGCATCCAGTGGTTTCTTCACAGCATAGTATAGATTGGTTTATAGAGCTGTGTTTTCTTTATAGAACAGGCAGATTCAATCCAAATTTCCAAATTCCTAAGGGATATAGAGGCACAAATTCAAAATCTGAATGGCTGCTTTGATGTTTGCTTGGTTTGGGGAGAAGGGTAGGATACCTGGGGGTTTGTGTTGGGTTTTTGGGGGATTTTTTTTAAACTAGATGTTTGAATATACACATTAAATACTTTCTCTTTTTTCTGAGAATCTTAAATTTTGAACTGTTTTTTACTGACCAATTTGTTAAGTTAATTTGATTAACAAAAATGTTCTTAAGTTGCTGTTGACTCTTTTCAGAAAATAATGCTCTGTCATTATGGGCTTATATTGAGAGGATCTATAGAAATATGACCATTAGGTTTAAATCTGTGCAAGAATTTTGCTGTTTAATTATTTTTAATTTCCACAAAATGCTCTAAGGTGGTTTTATGAGAAAGCACCTAAAAAGTTTGAGAAAGCTGTACTGAAATTGCTTTATTTCAGATTGTGGTTTCAGCATAGTGTTATCAAAAATAGAAAAATAAAATGATAAGTAAAGAGAACATAAAAGGAGAACATCCCTCTCTAGTTTTTCTAACCCCATCATGTCCTTTCTAACCACAACTCTCTGTATCTCTCCCCATTAGTCTCCAGTCTGAGCCACCGTTAGATTTGTGCTCCTTTTTCCAGGTCTAAGGTTTTGTTTTCTCACTGCAAGGCAAACACAGAGCAGATGCCCTGGGTGGGAGCAGGGAGTGCTTCCCACAGCAGCCCAGCCATGGAGTGGCTCTCCAGGCCCCTGCCCTCCTACAGAAACTGCCCACTTCACCTTTTCACAAGATTTAACGCTTTCTCCACCTTTGATTTGCACTTTGGGATCTGTTGAAGGCGTGAGACGTGGTCAGTTTAATAGTATGATAACAGTATGTGAATGTTGCTGAATATTCCCAGGAGTGAAGCTCACGGGGATGGAGAACGCTTAGAGCAGACACTGAGCAAATTGCTCAGACAGGGACGGAGCTGTGGCTGGGCTCTGCCTGCTCTCAGGCTTCATGAAATGAAAGGGAACCGATTTTCTTACAGCTCTCCCAGCTGCTTTTATTAATCTTTATTAGATGATGGTTAAAGGCTCTCTAATGATTTCTTGTTTGCACCCTATTCATCAAAATTCATGTAATGAAGCTGCTCGCCTGCTTTTATTTGTCCTTAAATCTTGTGTGAGTCTCTGACTCAGTGCCTAGTGCTACTTTGGGTGCTTTTTTCATGTGGCAATCTGTTTCACAATTACAAAATGCAAACCAACAAAAGGATTCTCCATAGCTGAATTCTCACTGCTAAGCAAGGTGACATAAGGGTATTAAAAGCACTCATCTTTACAGGTGATGCATATCAGAATATGGATAGTTTTTGTGTTGTATTGATGTAAATCATAAGGGTTTTTTTGAGAAAATTTTATGACACCTTTTTTTAGCTGAAAGTGTTAAAAGCTTATTACAAGTTCTAAAAATTAATAGATAAGCAAGCTTGAAATAGTAGATTGGCTGACTGGTCCACTGCAAACATTATATATCAGTCAAGACATAGAGACAGTATTTTGAAGAATTTTTTGAATTTTAGAAACAAACTTCAGGTTCCTGCACTTCTATTTAGCTTGGTTGAATCCTTTTCATAGACATTAGAGAGTCAATAATAGTAAATATTAAATCACCAGGGGGAAAAAAAAAAAAAAGATTCAATTTTCTCCAAGCTGAGCCGAAAAAAAAAGAAATGCTGTGCTGTTATTCTTAATGACAGTAAACTTAGGTCCCTCTTTTTGAACACTAAAAGATCTCCAAAAAAGCCATTGGCACTCACTTGGGAAATAATGAAATATCAGTAGCTCAGAGCAACAGAGTTCTGCTGTGTCATTATAGAGAATTGTTATGCCTCACATAGGCATTATTGTACTAATCAATTAAGCAGGAATTTGCATATAATTAAAACTGCATTGTAAAGACTTCTGGAAGTAAAATTGTGTCTCCACTCATAAACACAACACATGTGAGGAAAAATGTTTTGTGTAATGAAGCAAATTAAAATAATAGTGGATGTATAATTGAACTTGGAATATCCCTTTTTCTTCTAGAAAAGTAATGGAATCTCCCAAGTGAAATTTACTGGCACATTTTGGGTGGACATCATTGTGCTCAAATATGACATTACCCAGCAAGTCATAGGATGAAATGTGCTTTTTTTTTATCCTCTGGAAGTAGTAATGGAATATTCTGACAGCTGTCAGTAAAGCAAATATTGTTGTGCCATAGAAAACGACGATCGTTGGGAAGAACAGGGCAATTAACACCTGTGCCTGCATGTTTCAGTGCTCCAGAAAATGGGCCCAGCAGAGATGATGTGCAGTTAAATAGCTGCACATCGGCGTTGGTTTTGTTTCTTAAATCTTCAGAATCCTGAAGCCATTACTCTTTATGGTGATCATTACCTTAAAACTTTTATCTGTAATGTGATAGAAAATTTTGAAAGAATTGGGCAGAATTACACCTTAGAAAACAAAAAAAACCCAAAAAGAAAACAAAAAAAACCCTCTGTTCTGTAGAATTCTTTTATTAAAGTGGTAGATTTTGACAGTTAAGAATATGTTGGAGGAGGCTTTCAAGTTGAGTTGATTTTCAAATAAGATGGACTTTAGAGCACTGGTCTTATACATAGCCAGTAGCTTAGGGAAGAAAAAGGAAGCTATTTATTGTGAATACTTTTATTTTTCTCATGAGGAAAAGAAGCCAATCCCTCTTTTCAAACCACTAATGACTATTTCTAACCCCTTTGCTGAACTATTTCAAGGCTATTATAACACTTGTTATCAGTAATATTTCAGCAGACGTTATTAAATAGATATTTCTTTTGCTCGATGTGTTTGGTTATTGTCTATATACCCTGGAAACCTGTATAGTTTATAGGTGATTTTCATATGGAGCATGTATCTATACCTATATACATGAACATAACCCCCATGGGTCACATTCTGCTTCCCATCCATACAGGTACAGAAATGGTGTTACCCAGAGTGGGAGAAACACGTTCCACTGCACAGTTCATTTATCCTGGATTTTGTCAGTGCCCAGCAGATGGTGGAGACTGTGTGTTAATGGAAACAAAAATTGCATGAAAAATACTGTGTCCAGAGAAATAAGTCACGTAAAATTAAAAAAAAAAAATCGATTAATATGAGCCAAGAAATGATGGAAAGGTGGGTGATGACAGACATTAGTGATGGCAGGACTTTGAGGCATTCTTAAAAATTACATTCTATGCCAGATTTCTCATGACTTGCAGCTGTCATTTAATCACTCAAATCAGCTTTTAGAGTTTCAGAGGGTCAGGGGAGAGAGAGTTATAGTTCATTTTGAAAATGTGCTCATTGTTCAGGCAATTGCTCTTAAAAAAACCTTGCTCCACAGTATTGAATTAGCTGAGATTTGCAATTTTCAGATTTCTGCCTGAAATAAGCTTTGGAGGAGTTTTACTGAAGTCTTACATTGCTCTTTATTGAAGGGAGTAAGGAGTCACGTAAAGTTGTTCCCGGATCTTTTCATGTCAGAACTGATGTGAAAGCATTTTATACAAGCTTTATTTCCACTGTCTGATGTTGGCTAGAAATTGTGTCTTACACTTGGTAATATAACCTTGAAATTCATTAGTCTGGTAGCTGGGAAATGTACAGATGGTGAGGTTTGGCAAGCCAGTGAATTTGGTAAAGGTCTTCTCTGTTTGAAGTCAGTGATTTGATCATTGATTTATTTATCACTGGTTTAGTGTAATTTAAATGAAAACCTAATTAAGCGAGCTTTGATTAAAATTCCATATGAAGAACGTAAATGGTAAATGATAATTAATCTCAGAATTGCTAAAGTATTGAAAATAACAGAATGTCTCCCATTACCTGTCTGGCTGGGGGTTTTTTAGCAGTACCTCTCCAACTCCTCCGCTGTGATTTTTCAGAAAGTACCTTTATGTAATAGTGGTCTGTCCTACCAAATTACAGACTGGTTTAATTACAAGCAGCTCTTCAAAACCCCGGAGTGAAGCTCAAATTTTCACAATTATATATGTTAGTTCTTAGGCATTTCTGCCTTTGTCATTTATGAAGATCATTCAGCATCAGTAAACAGAATGCACTCTGGAAATGAGGGGAGGTTGATGTTTAGGTTTAATGATGGAAATGTGAACAAGAGGCTTAAGGGCAGAGAGCCAAACCCTTGAGTTTATTAAAGAGGGAGGGTGAGCAGAAATAAGGAAATGTTCTTTGGGGCAATGTGGGGCTGGATTAGAAATGGTGCAGAGTGCATTTGTAATGCATTTGAAGTTTCCTCCGAGGCTCAATCACTGAGTAAAATTCTTGCTCAGAGTGAGCACTTAGTGATGTTTACATTTCTAGCTGCAGTTGACTGAACCTGTATCAGCTGTAAATTATCTCTGTGTATGTTGGTGTGCCTGCCCACATCTGTCCAGGCTCACACATGTTACAAATATATAATGTACAGTATATATTTACATACTACACATAGGTATATTAGAATGTGTGTAACAAAAATGAAGGCAGAGAAATAAGTTTGCTGGGCTTTTTTTTTTTAAATTAGGAAGAGTCTGGGTATTTGGGAAATTGTTCTGGACAAAGCAAGGAAAAGGGCATTATCTGTAATTAGAAATAATAATCTATAATTGGTTCATTTGCCATATTTCTGCAGTTCTGATTTAGTTGAACAATGTGATCATTATGCCACCAGTTTTCAATAGAGGTGTCACAATGAAAAATAATTGCAATATTCCACAATATTAACTGTACCCTAATTGCAAAAGTTTTGAAATATAATTACCATGAAAGCTAATGCGACAGGGAACATTAAGCATAATTAGTGTATTTTAAAAAGGGGAAAACTGTTAGAAGCTTGTTATTGTCTCATAAGGTAGCTTCAAATTAGCTGGATGCAGGGCACTTTCATCTAGGTTTTCTACAATTTTGGTTATTAGCACAGACTGCAATAAATTTGTTTGACATAGCCCACACCTGCTAACCCTGCAGGAAGGAATTTCTAATGTGCACAGGACCCAGGTTTCTCATAGAATCTGTCACAATTTCCTGGGCGACAGCACTGGGTAAGATTTAGGGGGGTTGGCTGTGGGGGTGGTTTTTGTTTGTTGTCAGATTTGGTTTTTTTCATACATTTCTCAAATTTCACGGTGTTTTAAGAAATTTTCTGCAAAAACACTCATAAAATTTCTGTTACGAAGCACTTTAAACAAAACATTCATTACACATCAAAAATGTTCTGAAAAAATATATTGTATATTACTTACCTGTTTTCTCTACAGAACAACTACATGCTTTTACATAGAGCATGAATGTTCACCCATATAATTAGAATTTCTTTTTTGGAGTAAAGAAAAACAATATCTCACGGCACTTGTGTAGAAATGTTTTTGTGCCCAAATAGCAGGGGAGAGGGTCCAAGCCATAAGAAGCAGTGCTGGCTTTCTGTGAGATCAAAGTTTCTCTAAGAAATAGCTCAGAGATTTTCCTGTGGTTTTTTGGTAACACTTTGCAAGTAGAAACTCAATGTTTTTCTGGTTTTGCTGTGTTTCAAAGTTATTGAAACTGGTTTGGGAATAAGCTAGATCCACACAGAAATATTCAGAGGAACACCATTACTTTAAGTATTGTTAGTGGACTGTTTTAAGAAACACTTCTGCTGCTTGTTCTTAAATTACTATTAAGCATTGAGGCTACTTTTTATCATCTTTATTTGTTGTTATTGCAGATATGTAGCAGATTTCTTTTTAGAAGGAAATTATGTCTTATATTAGATAAACTTTTGGATTGGATAGTGCAAATCATTTTTCCCTACAATCTTCTCAAATTAGCATCTGATGCTAATTTTTGGAAGTGTGATTTATGAAAAAGTTTTGGTTTCAGTTTAACTCAAGTGGCTTTTAATCTCTTCAGTGTCTATCAACAGCATGTGCTCTGACATTGCTTCTAGGGCATTTAAGATCTTATGAAAACTTGTAAGAGAGGTTCTTGGGGGTTTTGTTCCCTCAAAAGTAATTCGTATTTAACTTAAGCCTCGGGTAGAGCTTGTTTCTGTGGAAGTAATAGAAAGTTTAAAACTGAGGAAAGGTGTGGAAGTGCAAGTGATGTCTATAGGGAGCATTATGGAAGTCATCCATCTGAAAGCAAGTGGGGAGAATAAAAACCTGTTCTTTCTTTCAGAAATTAAACTGATTCCTTTATTCAGCCTATCCCCATTTTCTATCATTTTCTCTTCTACAAGGGTGAGATGTTGTTTTTTTTTTTAAGTTCTGTTAAACTGTGGACATGGAAGCCTGCAGATATTTTTGAGTAGCCATTTGGTATATATCTTCTGGAGGTTAGAAAGTCTTCCTAGAATTCTTCCAGCTGGGAAACAGCACTGCAGAGCTATCAGAGCAGGGGGGCCAGGATGCAAGCGAGAAGTGGGAGTGTGTGATGCAACACTCGGAACTGATAGCCAGCCCACAGGAAAATTAAGGTAGGTAATATTAGGCAGCGTGCTGTGTTCTCACTTATATCAATTAAATTTATTTTAATAGAGCAGATTACAGACTGTTCAGTGTTGTGCTTAAAGAAAGTTAGCCAAAATTTGTAACTTACAGTAAAAGACAGCAAAAAACTTACCTGAGCTACAGAAGAGTGTGCTTACATTTTCTAAAAGGAAAAACATGAGCTATCATGTATAGAGCTGGAATACCTTTATCCCTTCATTTAACTGGATATAACCCTGTTTTGCTTTGTTTATTTTATTTTATTTTA